>JXCR01121104.1:0-13597 GCA_002079205.1 Phalaenopsis hybrid cultivar
TAAGCTAGTGAAAAATTGATGGTGCAGAAAATATTAGGATTTAAGAAAGAAATTTGAGGGCCGATTTAGTTGCATTTAATAATTAAAAATTCAAATAATTTCTTGGTATTCCATAAGAATGTTCATACAATCGTCTATTTTTGCAAAAAATATAACGTTTGATAAATTGGATGTACGGCCGATGGCTGTGTAGATTACACCATGCCACTGGATGCAAAGTGTGGTTGGATTCACGTCGTCATCCATACTTCAGGATATTTCAGGTATCACATCCTATACTCGGGGGGATTCGATATCTAGATTAGAGGGAACTTACAACTGATAAGCAGACGCCTGACCAAATGATCTATATATATAAATTTTTATAGGTGTGATAAAATTTTCTAAATATTAGAATGACTTTCATTAAATTATCACATATTAAGAGGTGCTGAAACTTCATGAACAAATTCTCATCATGCGACACGAAACCCGAGGTATGGAACGGATCTCAATGTACTTTTTTGAGCAAGAAACATTCATTTTGATAACGAGTCATCTAAAAGTACGATTTCAACAAAATTATAGTCAAACTGGCCGGCTCGATGAGAGGAACCTAATGATATCAAAACTAGTCCGATCCGAGCCAAATCAAACTCACATCAAGTCATTAAACCACAGTTGAAAGTTTTTGGGATGTATTTGAACGGTTAAATGGATGTCGAATCCAACGAGCTTCCAGTCGAATCAAGCGTTTCGACAAAACGAATCCAACAAGTTCAAGATTGTTTAATTTTGACATTTTTAAGACACTAAAAAATCCATCAAATATTATTTAATTGATGGAAGCTCTTCATGTTGTCCAATCAAAGTAGTTCATATTGCTCATTAATTGCAACTAATTCGATCATGATTTGAGCAAATTTTGAAAATGGTTCGAGCGAGATTTAGTTTTAGTGCAAACAAGATTCAAACTTAGACCAAATAACATTTGAACATTGTTATAATACTAACTATGATGTTTAATATTTTTAGACATTAATAAAAATTTAGGTGCTATATCGTAAAATTTAAAACTATCGTGTGAGATATGTACATTCATATATTTCAAGTGCTACATCCTCTAATATTTTATAAATATTTATATAAAAAAAGCCTTTGAGATATTTGATTAGTTCAAATATTCGAACTTTAAATCACAATATGCCAAATTAAAATGGCAAAGGTTCAGATTGAAAAAAGAGGCAGTCGAGTCCGTCAAGTCTTCACGCTGTTTTAACCAGGACTCAAGGTTCGCATGCAATAATATTAATTTGGGGGGTCTATGCGCAAGAAAATCAACTATATATATAGAGAGAGAGTTGAAACCGAAGACAAAACTGAAGCCGAGCAGCCGACCCAGTTGTTGCAAATTCCACCTCCGTCCACCATCGCCTCACCTTCTCCTACTCTCCGGCAGCCGTACTCCTCCGCACACCTCCAAGTCATCGGAACCCTAACCCTAGGTTTTCCAAACGCAGTTCACCCAAGTCATGTCATGGGGCTTGGGCTGGAAACGCGCCTCCGAGATCTTCCACCTCGCACTTGACTACGGTGAGTTCGGCGACAATGCTGGAGTTCCGCTCCCATCTTCCCCGCGCACCCAACCTCCAGAGCCCCGCCCATCCTCTGACGAGCTCGGCTTCCGGATCGATCTCGAGTGGTCGGCCGGCGACGACGAGGAGCAGGTCGCACTCCGCCTCCAGTCGCAGGTCGTGGTCGCACTCCCCCCGCCTCAGGACACAGTGCTCGTTGATCTTCATGAGAGCGGTGGGGACGGAGAGGAGGGTCTCGTTGGCGTGCGGATGAAGGTGATGAAGAAGCGGGAGCCGCTGCGGGTGGTGACGATGTATAAGGCCGCGGGGTCGGGGCAACAGAGCGATGGGGTCGGGGTTTTGACGCGGCTGCTGAGGTCAGATCTCTCGTCAACGGGCAGCAGAGATGGCTTTTCCCGTTTTTCGGAGCATTGGGGTGGCGTAAAGGTTCTGAATCTCTGTGGATGCGGCTTGTCGGTGAGTTTTTTAAGCGATATTTTGGGAATTACAGTCCTCGTTGTGTTGTTTGACCTTGCTTATTGGGTTGATGCTTAAACTTAGATGGCCCTGATGCGTAATTAGGTTTATTTCACTCCATTAGGTCCTCTTGAGAGCCCATTTCTCTCGAATTGTTGTATCTCTACTTCATTTGGCGAATAATCAGTTTTTTGTTCATTTTTCTACACCGATAGCTGGTTAAATATTCATCAACTGAAATGAATTCTGAATCGCGAGTACTTGAGTGTCATGAGTTCTATGACATTTTGAAAGTGAAAGTTAGTGACATCGGGAAGGTTACTTCATGTTACTCTTGAATTTAGAAAGGAACTTTTGGTGACATTTGGTCTACAATAGGGTCCTTCTATTGTGTTCGCATTTTTTATACTTGTGGTGAAATTTAGGTTTTCATTTCTTTTTATACCTTAATAACTGCATCGCTCTTCTTCAGCTATAATTGATTATCTGTTAAGTACTAGAGTTCCATGAGTTTCATCATATTTTATTAGTGGCAGTAACGAGATCATGATTGTTTACTTCTTGTTCTTCTTCAATGAAGAGAGGAACTTTTGAGGGCTAACTAAATAAGTAACTAATTGTTGTTGATGTTGGAGGTTCATTCTGATATGTGGCAAATCAAAACTTAATTTAAAAAATCATGCTTTTCAGCAAAAAATAAAGCAAAAACCTTTCTCATTGTCATTTGTGAAGCAATTATAGTTGTATTTTTTCTCAAATTCCATAGAAATTACATGCATTGCTTCACTGTTCTAGCTGAAAAGTTTTAGTTCTGCTCGTTTGTTTTCTAGGGGGCTTAGTGGAAAACTGAAAAATCAACATAATTATATGCATTTTTGTGTTAAAGTCAAGATGGCTTATCTAGCTATATGTTTGGTGGCTTAGCCAAAGCTAGGGACTTGTATGGTCTTCATAAAAATTAAATTAACTTCTATATACAAATTTAAAAACATTGAAAAAAATTATAATATTATTTTTATTATACCTAGGGATATGGTTATTGATAGTTCATAGAGATCATTTGATTAACTTTTTTATGTGCCATTCGGTGTTATTTTAGACTTCTGTTACTAGTTTGATCCATTCACATTGAGTTGATGCTTTTCCTATTTTCTTTTCCCCTTGACCACTTAAGCTAAAGATTGACATATCTAGGCATAAAATGGCATGCATTGTATGCGCATTTCAGTCGTTAAACTATATAAGCTGCAGCTGAAACACGTTTTTGATTTATTTAAATTTCCTCTCTGATGTTCCTTGTTTTTATCATTTTTAAATTGCTTTTTTGCAATTCTTTACTATCGTTTGTGGGTAAGGATTTTGCATATATAATAGCAGTGTTATCAATTCGCAAAGTGTAATGCAACACATAATGTTTTCTTTTTGCTTCAAAGCATAAAGTGTTGAGCAAAGCGGTACTTTTATTAAATAGGTTATATAAAACTATTAATATATAAATGCATTCATTAATAATTATAAAACATAAATTATGACTTTAAAATTGATATATAATAGAAAAAATTGGTAGAATACCTAATTTTAAGGTAAATATTGAGGTTGACCGTGAAAATTAAAATTTCGAACAATTTCTAATAGTTTATTGAAATAATTAAATCCTTAAAAATAAAAAAAACCCTTGTTTAATTTGCTCGTGAATTGTGCTTCGAAGCGCACTTTAGCGAAGTGAAGCAAAGCGAAGCGGGCGTCACGCCCTTCGCTTTGCTTTACTTGTGAATCGTGCTTCGAAGCACACTTTTAAAAATAATGTAAAATAGTTACTTGTTTGTTTATGCCTGATTGTATGAATTAGTGTATTTCATATAATGTTGAGATATATTCAGATACAAATGTATTGCCTTTTATAAATTTAAGTGGTTGAATGATAGTTCCCAGTGAACTGCCATGCTTTAACTTCTTCATCTTTGTGGAGCTAACAGGTATTGCCTGTAGAGCTGATGAAGCTTTCTCTTCTTGAGAAGCTTTATCTGGATAACAATAAACTTGCGCAGCTTCCATCTGAACTTGGTGAGTTGAGAAGCTTGAAAGTGCTAAGGGCGGACAACAATGTCCTGGTATCTGTACCTGGTTAGCCCAAATCACTTAATCGTTTGTTTGGAAACTTCAATTTTTTCCAGATTGACGCGTAATTTCTCGCTGTATGATTCTCTTTCACATTTAGACCATTGGATATATTCTTTTCAGTTGAGTTGAGGCAGTGTGTGATGCTAGTTGAGCTTTCACTTGAACACAACAAGCTCATTCGCCCACTTCTGGATTTAAGGTCATCCTATCAGCAGCATGCTTTGCAAAGCTATTTTACATAGGCTAATAGGTTTCCCTATCTTTTGAATATGCCGATCAAGATAAAATTTATTTTCAGTTTAATGGCAGGGCTATGCCAGAGCTTCAAGTTCTAAGACTATATGGTAATCCACTTGAGTTCCTTCCTGAAATATTACCACTGCACAATCTTCGACGGTTATCTCTGGCCAATATTAGAATTGAAGCAACGGAAAATATTAAGACAGTGAATGTGCAAATAGAGGTAATGATTTCAGTTTGAAACCTTTCTTGGCTTGACTTTTGAACCTACATTAAACCTTCTTTTTTTTGTGATTTCAGATGGACAATGCCGGCTACTTCAGCGCATCAAAACACAAATTAAGCCCTTTCTTTTCTCTTATTTTCCGGTTTTCTTCATGTCATCATCCCTTGTTGGCATCTGCACTAGCAAAACTCATGCAAGACCATACAAATCGTTTAGCTATTAATAAAGAAGAAAATGCTATACGCCAGCTTATAAGCATGATAAGCAGTGATAACCGGCATGTGGTATGCTCTTCTTTTTTAGCTAACTAATTTGATTACTTTAGCTGCCTGTTGTTTTTGAAGAACGCCAGTTGCATTGATGAGTGCATATTTCAGGTTGAACAAGCTTGTTCTGCTCTTTCTTCACTAGCATCAGACGTTTCCCTTGCAATGCAGTTGATTAAGTCTGATATAATGCAACCAATCGAGTCTGCTCTTAAATCTGTGGGTCAGGGAGAGTTAATGTCCCTTTTGCAAGTAATGGTAAACTTGGCATTTGCTTCAGACAGTGTTGCACAGAAGATGTTGACAAAAGATGTACTGAAATCACTTAAAGCACTTTGTGCACACAAGAATATAGAGGTAACCCACGACTTCAATCTGAGTTGGAGCCAATGATAACTAGGGAATGTGTTTTGACTTTGGTTTTCTCATCAGGTGCAACGGCTAGCATTATTAGTTGTTGGCAATTTAGCATTCTGTCCAGAGAATCGCCGTATGCTAGTTCAATCTGAAAGCTTTCGTGAAATTCTCCTGCGCCTGATAGTTGCACCAGAGCCTCGTGTACACAAGGCTGCTGCTCGTGCTTTGGCCATCCTTGGCATGTCATTTCTATTTCACGGCTTAGTTGCAAATTTTCATTTATTTAAGAGAAAAGTGTCAGAATAGTCCCATGACTCTTTGTAAGGGTCATTTTAGCATGAGTTTATAAAAATTTCAATTTAGTTCCCCACAGTCTTTCAATATGGGTTAAAATAGTCTCCAGTTAGAGACTATTTTAGCTCCCATTAAAACAGTCCGGGGGCTAATTTAGTCCTTTTATAAACTTTGGGATTAAAATGATCCAATGTAAATATTCGGAGACTATTTTGACACTTTACTCAATTCTTCAAGGATAATTTGTATTCATGTTCATTATATTTTTATCAACAGGTGAGAATGAAAGCTTGAGAAGGGCAATTAGAGGAAGGCCAGTTGGAAAGCAAGGTTTACGCATTCTTTCAATGGATGGGGGTGGTATGAAGGGTTTGGCAACTGTGCGGATGCTTAAGCAAATTGAACAAGGCACTGGCAAGCGTATTCATGAATTATTTGACCTTATTTGTGGCACTTCTACTGGTGGCATGCTTGCAATTGCCCTTGGAGTCAAACAGATGACCCTGGATCAATGTGAAGAGATTTACAAAGAACTAGGTGATCATCAATGATGAGTTACCTTACTTGGCATCTCATCTTTGTTATTTAATTTCTTTTAGATACTACGCATAACTGTGTTTTTGGTTCCCCAGGTAAAGTTGTATTTACTGATCCTGTTCCAAAAGACAATGAAGCTGCTAGTTGGAGGGAGAAGCTGGATCAACTGTACAAGAGTTCATCGCAAAGGTTTAGGGTAGTTGTTCATGGATCTAAGGTACGGAATCTCAGGCAGTGGTTTTTTTTCCTCATTCTTCTTCTCAGTGAACTTTCTCATGCAGCACAGTGCAGATCAATTTGAAAGGTTACTTAAAGAAATGTGTGCGGATGAGGATGGTGATCTCCTCATAGATTCAGCTGTGAAAAAGATCCCAAAGGTTTTTGTTGTATCAACTCTCGTTAGTGTTGCACCTGCTCAACCATTCATATTCCGAAACTATCAGGTGCATCCACCGCACCACACTTTTGCTATGCTTCAATCCTTTTGCTTTAAAAAATTATAATTTTAGGGCGTGGCTAGAGCAGTAATTATATTGCCTCCATTGTGACATTTAGATTTAATTCTCGAAAATAACCTTTAAGAAAAAATTATACCATCCCGTTAGTGTTGCACCTGCTCAACCATTCATATTCCGAAACTATCAGGTGCATCCACCGCACCACACTTTTGCTATGCTTCAATCCTTTTGCTTTAAAAAATTCTAATTTTAGGGCGTGGCTAGAGCAGTAATTATATTGCTTCCATTGTGACATTTAGATTTGATTCTCGAAAATAACCTTTAAGAAAAAATTATACCATCCCGAGCTCTTGCAATTGCAGTAGACTCATGTGCTGAATGACTTTTTTCTTACTTATATTTTTTTCCTTAAAATATGATATTCTTTAATGAACTTCATATTTTGGTCATAATTGCAATTGCAGTAGACTCATGTCATAATGCATCTAAGAGAAAGAGATGAAGTTTGTATAACAAAGCAACTTCAAATACTATTGAAGTTCAAGCGAACAAGATGCTTGGTTCCCACTTATTTTTATTGATGGATTGGGGAGCATTTGAGTTGAGATATTTTCGAAGAATAACTGGCCTTGTGGCTTGATGGACATCAATTATGGTATTTTGTGTGATCCATATAGATGAACACATGCAAATTTGTGTTATTTTATATCTCTCTATCTTTAAAAATGATGGAACAAATTGATTCTTTCAAAAAATGTGGATTGAGATCATTATATCATAAATTAAAACTAGTTTGTATGTGTTTACCCCAAAACTTGCGATTTCATTCCATTCCAATTTATCTGTAGGACTAATCAGGCTGGTTAAAGCTCTGTAACCCCAAAAATCAAACACAGTTAATGTTATCTAATTAATTTGAGGCTTGCTTAACACAATTGAGTCTTATTATAACGTTCAAATTATTATTGATTGTCAAGACCTAGTTGTTTTATCAAGGTTTAATGAACCCAAGGGATTCAGGATCAATTTGGTATACTTGCATTAATTAGCTTGGATTTAATTATTTTAATTTTTTTGGCCCTTAAAGCTGTGTCTAATTAATCAAGCTTGAAGCTCAATTAGCCCTATACGAAATCATCATCTTTGCTATTTCTATTTCAACACTAACTCAGAGACTTGTTGAACTTGATTAATGGTTTGATTAATGCACATTTGAAATGGTTTAAAATTTTCCAGATTAATTTATGGATTGTATGGAACTCAAATCATTTCAAATTATGAATAAATGAAGAAAAATGGGTAAATTTTGCTGGGTTCATCCAACTTGGATTCAAACTGTCAAGACAAAAAGCCATCTCCATTCAATCTCGTCCTTTTCTAATCGCATCCTATGCCTCTTGCAACTGCAGTTGGCATCTTATTTAGATTTTGAGCCAGCTGACATTCTTCAACAGCTGACACCCACTTTTTAAATTCCAGTGATCTCAAGGACGTGCCAGACCTCTGGGCCACATCTCACCCACATTGTGGAGATGCTTAAAAGGAGGAGAACATGATCACATGCTCTCCAATCCAACTGAAGGAATTGCCTTCATATAAATAACCCACTATAGCCATTGTAAAAGATAACAGTGGCTGGTTAGCTGAGTATCAATCGTTCGGAATTTGTGTGCAAAATGAAGTCCACTGATGATGACATCAAGCTTAGGTATAGCCTCCTAAATCCTACTTTCTAAGTCTCGCAACACCCATCATGCAAATTCTTCTAAATTCCACCATGGTTGTTTAAAGAGTGCATCTCGTTGCCTTTTTAGAATGTAAATTGTGGCACAAGTTGATGCTTTGTTAGAATCTTATATGTTCCTCTTCTTCTTCTCGATAGTCTTCATTCCTCCTCCTCCCATTCAATTCCTGTTCTCTTTCTTAATCTCCATGGCAAGAATGCTGGTCTGATTGTGATCTTTAGAGGAAATGGTTGATGTATTTTTGGAGATTCTATAATGCACCATTCTTGTGTACTTTGTCTACGTTGAGATGCCTTCTTGTAACATGTCAATCATCAGAACTCATCTTTTAAACTTCATTGTGTAATTTTGTACAGTCTCATCTTATAAATGCATCAATTCTTGCCACCTCCATCTTTCTTCTTCATATCCATTGTGTAAGATTCTTGGCGTAATAGCTTCTGGAAATTTGACCCATGTTATGTTTTGACACCCAACATTTCACCAATTCTACACTTGTTTTATGAGTTTGTGAAGAGCAAACAAAACCTTCTATTGGGAAGACTACTCATATAGACTTAAATAGTTTGACCCAACCAACCTAAGCCTTGAGCTTCTTTGCATTGATATCACCGTTAAAAGTAGGTTTTTCAACTTTGGCTCATATCTTGAAAGAGTGATGTTGACCCTTGTCTCCCTAGTCTTCGTCTTCCTCTTGCTTATCAGAACTTTCACATACTATTCACTGTTGGAAGGCCAGGATCTTACTTTGTGATTGTTCTTCCCTATCTCCTTGTTCTTGATTCACCACTAGGATCTGCTTGCTCAACGACTCCATCACAACAATCATCTAATGTTTGAGGAGTGCAACTTGCTTAGCCAAGTCATTGGAGTTTTCTCTTTGCAGTGCGCTAATGTCGATACGTCGGCTTTGTTATCATCTTAGTCTTCAACCAAAAATGATTTTCTTTTTATAATCTCTTTTTTGCCAACACCATGCATCAAATGCTCTTCTCAAACCTACCATTTTAATGCCAAGAACTTGATTTATAACCACATGACATAGAAATTCTTCAAACATGTCGAATAGATAAACATATGTGAGGTTATTAATCTTGATTTTTTTTTTTGGTGGAGCAAGAGACTATTATTTTTGGTAATACGAAGAACTAGACAAACAAATGAGGAAGATAATTCTCCCTCGTATTCTTTTTCTGCTCTTCAACACCACATAGCCCTTCTCTTAGAAATCTCTCGCTTTCGCTTATCTTTTCAACCCTTGTATTATAGAGGAGATTTCATCATCCTTCTTTCTCCTTGCAATCTCCTTTTATATCAAAAGGAATGTAGATCACATGAAAAATAATTTGACAGGTGGTAAACATAAATTATATGTTATTGTGGTTTTAGATATGAAAGTTATGGAGAGGTCACACTAATGAGAAAACTTTTTTTGGGTTGTTGTTTCCGAGGCAACCATATCATTGCTCGATAATAATTTTTTTAGCCATAATCACTTGGCTCTTGAGTTAGCATTTCCCGATATATTTTTCGTGCCCCTTCTCCCCCCTCACAATTTTCTCAATTTTGATGGATTTTTTTCAGCACACTTCCCCTCTCAGCATCATTTTAGACCTTTCAGAGGTCATTTTCTCATCTTCCAATTCCTCTCAACATGCTCCATGTCTTCTCATTAACCATTGATTTTCTATTCACCGGCCTCTGAATAAAAGGTAGTCGCATGACCTTGCTCACCAAATAGAATGGATCTTCTAGTACTAGGTTTCAAATCTAGAGAGGGCTTGAGTAGCAAGATGAAGATCTGATCAGATGAAGTCCAAATAAAAGAAGAAAGCCATTGAACATAAACCTGACAGGAAGACCCAGTCTTGCTTTAGAAAGATGCTTTGCTTTTCAAAAGTATATGAATATGGAATATTCGCTTGGGCTGGAAAATTATTGNTTAGGTTTCAGATCTAGAGAGGGCTCGAGTAGCAAGATGAAGACCTGATCAGATGAAGTCCACATAAAAGAAGAAAGCCATTGAACATAAACCTGACAGGAAGACCCAGTCCTGCTTTAGAAAGATGCTTTGCTTTTCAAAAGTATATGAATATGGAATATTCGCTTGGGCTGGAAAATTATTGCACTCACCTAGTAGTCTTGTGCGTGTCTATTGACCTGTGTGTGTGAGTTCTTGGTTGGCTTCTTGCAAAAATAGACTTCCTACATCTTCAACCTTCTCATTTATGCACATCAACATTGCTAGTTGAATTTCACTTTTGGGGAGATATTGATTGTTCATATATCCGCCAATTGTGGGCTCCAAACATTCACGCCCTCTCCTCAATACTACTCTTTCTACATTGATTTTTATTTTTTATTTGTTGAGAGAGAGGGCTCATATGGTCGAATTTTCGGAAGGCAGATTAGAATGTAGATAAGACATTACCAAGAGATTTTATCTCATTNGTCCGCCAACTGTGGGCTCCAAACATTCACGACCTCTCCTCAATACTACTCTTTCTACATTGATTTTTATTTTTTATTTGTTGAGAGAGAGAGCTCATATGGTCGAATTTTCGGAAGGCAGATTAGAATGTAGATAAGACATTACCAAGAGATTTTATCTCATTTAGCCAAGACTTTTTGGTATAGGGTTTGAGATTTTCCATAGGCGTAAGCTCCTATGGTTAATTACCCCTCCTGATAACGGGAGATAACTTTCTATTATAGCTAGTCATTAATAAATGAGTATTNCCTCATTTAGCCAAGACTTTTTGATATAGGGTTTGAGGTTTTCCATAGGCGTAAGCCTCTATGGTTAATTACCCCTCCTGATAACGGGAGATAACTTTCTATTATAGCTAGTCATTAATAAATGAGTATTTAAAATACAATAGCAGCAAGGATTTTAAGTTGTATAATTTATCATTTGAAGCTTAAAACGGATGGTGGGGGAATTAAGATGAAACTCTATCAAGATCCCATGGTTTCGTCATTTCAGGCTGTCATGATCCTGAATTACTTAGAGGAGGTAGTTGACTCAACCCGACAGAAGGATTCTTGTCAGAGTTTTCTCGTCCAAGATTTCCTTGTTGATCTGGGGACAAATTTAAGTCGATCTTAGCTAACAAAAGGCTTNTCATGGTTTCGTCATTTCAGGCTGTCATGATCCCTGAATTACTTAGAGGAGGTAGTTGACTCAACCCGACAGAAGGATTCTTGTCAGTTGCTATGAGTTTTCTCGTCCAAGATTTCCTTGTTGATCTGGGGACAAATTTAAGTCGATCTTAGCTAACAAAAGGCTTCATTTCAATCAATTTTATCTTTATGATTCACAACTCAAATGGTAGAAAATTATGAAGCACAGACACGGGCACTGAGACACGAACACGAAACGACACGATACGATACGATACAACATTAATTTAAAAAAAAATATGACACGATACGACATAGAAACATTTTTTATATTTCATAAACTATTAATATAAATATATATTTTTATTATTTTCNGTCAATCAATTTTATCTTTATGATTCACAACTCACATGGTAGAAAACTATAAAGCACAGACACGGGCACTGGGACACGATACGATACGATACAATGTTAATTTAAAAAAAAATATTACACGATACGACATAGAAACATTTTTTATATTTCATAAACTATTAATATAAATATATATTTTTATTATTTTCTACTAAAGACATTACAACAATAAAACTTTATAATCATAAATGTTATTTCGACAATATCAAAATTATCAAGAAATTATCAATACACTTAATACTAATGTGATCAATAATAAAATGAAACAAAATATAGTAAAATGCCAAAAATATAACAACATAATTATTACTAATTGGAGTTAATGCAGTCAATATTGGTGTCATTATTTGTATTAGTTTTGTTGCCCTCATCAATGACACATTCACCATCATTAAGAAAAAAATGTTGTTTCTAAGCATGGCTCATCAAAGAAAAGATTGACAACTTTAAGTATTTCAATATCCTTCATTGTAGCCCAGAAATTTCTACCAACATCTCATAATTTTGTGTCCCTCTGAGAATATTTCGTGCTCCTCCTTGACAGAAGACGAAGATTAATATTAACAAATACCAAATCTTCACCTCTTTGCAGAGTAATTTTGTTTTTTTAAGTGAATTGATAAAAAAATATGTACTCCAGTTTCTTTCACAACAACAAGATGGACACAGTTGAACCAACAATTCGAAAACCTTTCCATCCATAATAGCTCTAGAAGCTATAGAGGCATGATCAACAAAAACACCACTAAATTCAAANCATTTCAATATCCTTCATTGTAGCCCAGAAATCTCTACCAACATCCCATAATTTTGTGTCCCTCTGAGAATATTTCGTGCTCGTCCTTGACAGAAGACAAAGATTAATATTAACAAATACCAAATCTTCACCTCTTTGCGGAGTAATTTTGTTTTTTTAAGTGAATTGATAAAAAAAATATGTACTCCAGTTTCTTTCACAACAACAAGATGGACACAGTTGAACCAACAATTTGAAAACCTTTCCATCCATAATAGCTCTAGAAGCTATAGAGGCATGATCAACAAAAACACCACTAAATTCAAAACAATTAGCAAACTCCAAATAAAAAAATGGATCTTTCTTCAATGTTTGGGAAAATACTTTTTAAGCATTTATTTCTTTCAATTGATATCTCCATGTTCTCATGTGAAGCAACACGATTTGGAGCTTCACTTAGCCAAGAGTGACTATAATACTTAATACAAAATGCACTTATAAGTGACAAATTTAATATAAGTTAGGATTAATAAAAAATAAACATTCAAACAAATAATATCTTAGATTAAGAAAGTGACTCAACAATAAAGAGGAGTGTTGCTTTTATTGCATCTTTCAACTGAAAATTGGGGTCTTCATTGTCTCCCTTTTCCTCATGTTAATATATATTGTCTCACTTTTTTTATCATAGAACCACATATCGTAGACAAGATGGAGAGAAGGTTTATCCGTATCAGTCAATCTTAGCATGTCATACACAGGTTCTGTAAAATCAATAACATAATTAATTTTATCCCACCACACTTCATTCATGATTTTTTCCTTCACAAATTTTGCCTTGTTTATATCATCTTCACCATGTTTATTTCACTTGTCACTGATCATTATCAGTTGTAACCCTTGTTTTATTCTTTTGAGTCTCCTGAGCATAATTATACTTGATGCAAAACAGGTCTCTGCAATAGGCAACATTTTCAGCTTTAGAAACTCATTGAATATTGGTACTCATTGAATGGTTCATTATAAAAGTTTTTATGAAATTGACATCTC
>JXCR01121104.1:24774-40054 GCA_002079205.1 Phalaenopsis hybrid cultivar
AACCTTCGGAATCAGGGACGAGTAGAGAAGTAATGGTGGCGCCGACGTTGGTCAGCCTCACCGTTATCCTCCCGTTGCTGAGCTCGAAAAGCTCCGGCTTCGCCATTCGATCTTCTTTCTTCGCCGGCGAAACGCTTGCATTGCTTTCGTAATCCGCGGCGGAGAAATAAATAGAGCAAAAGCGCTTGTAGCCAAAATTATCAGTCTGTTGGCTGCCCTCCCATTCTTATCGTTTAGTTACTTCTTGTTGCTTAAAATATGTGGTGTTTACATTTATCAACTTTGATTATTATTGGATGAGGGTAGTGGTGGGCTCAGCTCTTCTTCCACTCGTTAAAAGATTTCACTATTCGTGTTCTGTTTGTTTATATTTCAAACATAAAAAATTTGTTCATGTTCACTTCGTTTGTTTAGCGAGTTGAACACGAGCCTCGTTTGTTTAGCGAGTTGAACGCCAGATGTTCGCGAACAAATAATTATTAACAAGCCGAGCTTGAGTATTCCAGACTCAGTTTGTTAAAAAATATTATTGTTCATGTTCGGCTTGTTTATATATCGACTCAAAAAATTTATTTGTATTTGACTCGCTTGTTTATCGAGCCGAACACGAGTTATTCATGAACAATGAGTTATTTTGACACACCTAATCACACAGCGGTAGGATGGTAAAAATAGGGTAAAATTTAAATCTTATTATTTATATTAAAATATTCATTTAAAATAATTTAATATATTTTTATTATGTTTTTAGTTAGTAATTTTAGTTGATTATAAATTTTTATGGCGTTGCAGTCAATTAAATTATTTAAAAATAATTATATATATATATATATATATATATATATATATAGATATATAATTGTTTCGAGCTAAAACGAGTTGAACACGAATGAATGAAATTTTGTTAGTGTTCTGTTTGTTTATATATTGAGCGCAAAAAAAATTATTCGCATTCAACTTGTTTACTTATCGAACGAATCAAACACAAATTACTTAACGGGCCGAATAAGAACAGTTCACGAACAACGGACCTATTTGACAGCCCTAGATGAGGGCATGCTTTTGTGCATTTTGTACTATAGGCTCTTATATTCTTTAAAGTGTTATTTACGGGCGTTGGATGAAGAAGTTTAGACATTTTTACAAAAGTTTTAAACAGTAAGGGTCTGTTTTGGTAGCTGCAGCTTATCCAGCTTCTACTGATAAACAGTTTATCCTGATAATCTGCTGATTAGCAGCTGATCCAGATAAGCTGGATGACTGTTTGGTTTTTGCGTTTGGAAAATATCTTATTATGGATAAATGACTATTCTGTCTCTATTCTAGATAAACTGTTTAGCTGTTTGGTTTGTGCGTTTTGTAAACAACTTATTTGTAGATTTTTTTAGTTAAATGAACAATCTGTCACACAGAATTTGTAATTTTCTCAACAAATTAAAGTTCAAATGTTAAGACATGAAAATACAAAAGAGTTGAGTTAAAAGCGGCAATTACATTCATACCCTGCTCACAAGATTGGTTTATGAATAAAATACTACTAACACTTTGTATGTTATCATAAATTACAACCTGCCAAGCATGGATTATAAAATATTCCTTATTGTATCATCAACATTCCAGCATAGTAGTTAGAAGAACCCTAACACAAATTGCATGGGACACATATAGGTTGGTAGAATGAAAAACATAATATCACACAAGTTGTCAGAATGANGCATCTTAGCATCAAAATCTCCTTAATTTCTTATGTCTATCATGATAACTCTAACTTCCTATCTTAAGAGTGCNGCATATCAATTTATATCAAATCTAACCCTTTCAGCCAACTCAAACAAATTAGTGACATCGAAAGGTATTAAGGGTCGTCTAATATTTTCTATTAATCTTCTCATATGAGAAGAGAAACTTCAATAAAATCATCAAAACATGACAAAAAGAGCAAAGATATTAAAATTGAAGTCAGAAGTAAGCATGACTAACCACAAAATTCATTATTATCATAAATAACTTGTGCATGATGCAAAAAATTTAGAGCCAACCACAGAACACTCGGCATTCATACCTTTTTAGAGCAACATTTAGAGTTAAATCTCATCTAAAAAATAAACACATGACATCTTAGCATCAAAATCTCCTTAATTTCTTATGTCTATCATGATAACTCTAACTTCCTATCTTAAGAGTGCCTCGTCTTCCTGGGTCCCATACGCAAAAATAAACTTCCATTAATTTTTGTTATCTTAACCAAAACGATAGCCAAGAGAACAATTCTGTCAAACATATTCACTTCACACTTTATCCATCTTAGTTTAATACAAATCCATCATTACTACTTTTGATCTTTTCTCCAATCAGTACAATTTAAAAGGAAAGCATTTAAATTTAGCATATAAGCAAACAGGTATAAAATGAGTAAAAAAACAAGAAAACAAAATGGACAATGTTTCTTAGTAACTTTATGGCTATTGATTATATCACTGTCAAACAGTTAGAATGTCCAATAAAGAAAGAAAAGAATAAAAATTTTGACCCTAAATCACTAGGTTGTAATTTAAAACCCNCCTTAAGAGTGCCTCGTCTCCCAGGGTCCCATATGCAAAAATAAACTTCCATTAATTTTTGTTATCTTAACCAAAACGATAGCCAAGAGAACAATTCTGTCAAACATATTCACTTCACACTTTATCCATCTTGGTTTAATACAAACCCACCATTACTACTTTTGATCTTTTCACCAATCAGTACAATTTAAAAGGAAAGCATTTAAATTTAGCATATAAGCAAACAGGTATATAATGAGTAAAAAAACAAGAAAACAAAATGGACAATGATTCTTAGTAACTTTATGGCTATTGATTATATCACTGTCAAACAATTAGAATGTCCAATAAAGAAAGAAAAGAATAAAAATTTTGACCCTAAATCACTAGGTTGTAATTTAAAGCCCAATAAATTGAGTTGAGCAAGATTCAAAGGCTTAAAAAGCTCGTTTAGAATTGTTTGAAAGAAAAAAAAAACTTTAATTGACTGCTATCAATAAGCTACTATAAAGCACAGAAAACTAAAAAGTACTTCCACATCAAAAGTCAAAAAACAAACAAAATTTAACTCCTAATATACTAAAAGTTACTTTAACTATTCCAAAAAAAACAATCCTCTGACATTTTATTACAATTTGCATATCAATTTACAGCTACTTCTAAAGCATCGCAACCTCAATCTTAACACAATTTTTGCCAAACAAGAATATGTTTTACAGGACACCACAACACTATAGCACAGTATAACAGACATCAACGCTAAAACCAATCCCAATAAAGGCACCGCAACCCTAAATGATATTATTACTCCTGAATATAAAACTATTCATCAATACAAAAAAAATGAGAATTAGAGGAAAAAACAATAGAACTTCTAGAAAATGATAGATCAAACATCTAACTAGCTGGAAAAAATCGCACCTTGGCCGGCGACAAGTGAAGATCGAAAAGCGGATGCAAGGCAGAAGAGAACGATAAGAGGACAGATAAACCCGCCAGAGCCGGAGGTATTCGCCGCTGCAAGCATTGCTTGTGGGAGGAGCAGAGCAGGAGGGGCAGAGAGGAAGAGATCTTCAACAAAAATTATGGAAATTAAAAGAAATCCCGCGCAAGCATTTCTTCCTCGATCCTCTCCGCTCAGAGGATCATTTTATCTGTGGGATTAACNACGATAAGAGAAAAGATAAACTCGACATAGCATGAGATATTTGCTGCTGCAAGCATTGTTGGTTGGAGGAGCGGAGCAGGATAAAAAGAGGGGAAGCGAGGTGGAGATCTTCAATAAAAATTATGGAAATTATAGCCATATATTGACAATATAAATAAAGTTAAGTGAAGAAGGGGATACCGTGGCGGTGAGAAAACCAAAAAATGGAGGACGAAAACTTGCTAGCATGCAACTACAAGTGGTACCATCGGGAGGACACCTGGAAGAAGCTATCAGACGGAGNCGGGATTAACGAGATTAATAAGTCTGTAATATGGTTGCATCTAGAGAGCTCAAGGCCACGTAAGAGGAACCAATGGGTTCGGGACAAGTGGAGACACGGGAGAACATGAGTTGCAATGGGCCTGAATGGGCTCTGTTTGATAAGCCGGCCACTATGATTTTTGGGGTGATTTAAATACATACCAAACAAATCCTATGTATTTACATATTTAACACCTAAATTTTGATATTTACATTAAAAACATTTTTTTATGTTACAAACATATCGATGAGATGATAAGCTACATCTAACTTTTAAAAACATAATAATGATAGTATTTATGACTTGATTTTATAATTTTGAATGAAGCATATAAATCTAAAAGTTTAAAGGTTAGATACGTAAATTCATAAATAGTGTGTGATATCTATATAAATGACCCTAATTTTTTTATTATTTAATTTTAAGTAAAACAAATATAAAAAATAATAATTCAGTTTTAAAAAAAAAGGCATTCTAAATCTTAAACCAAAAAGGCTTTATTTTATATATTAAGATATTATTAGGTTTAAGATAAATAACTGAGAAACGTCACTTTATCTATGAGAGAACATGTAACTATTTTAATAATATGTTAAATAAAAAAAATGATTCACTCCTCAATTAAATTCACAGCATAACTATTTTAGTCTTTATAATTTTTAAAATAACAATTTAATATTTTTATAATTAAAATAAAATATTACAATTAAATAAATTTATTTTTAAAAAATATAATTGAAAATTGCTATTTGTGTCAATAATATTTCGTCAAGAACAAACATAACGAATAATTGATTGGCAATAAGATGTGATAGAATGAATCAACATAGTATTACATAGTATTCTTCTGACAAAAAGTAAAGGGGAAATTTACATACATACCCCACAATTCTCATGCATTTACATATCTAACGGCCAAAGTTCAATATTTATGCTTATAACATATTAGTATTATGAGCATGTGCATGAAAAAGTGTAAATCAATTTTAAAAAGATAGTGATGGCAATGTTGTTTATGTGATGTTTTAAGGATTAGAATGATATGCATGTAAATATAAATGAATGATTTATGCAAATATATAAGAATTGTGTGTATGTTAATACCCCCAAAATAAAATGTATTGGAAGAAAACTATTAACAATAAAAGCTTTTAATCAACAATAGGATTTGAGCCAATCATTAAGACTTTTTTAAGCTCGCCCATCAAACTATTTTAAATGATTCATGTTGAAACGTAAGATTGATGAGACGAGTACTTTTAACAACAGCAACAAGTCTTCATCTCGTGAATACTGTTTCTCCATTGTATCCTATTAAGTGTCATATTTTCATTTAATTCTAATAAATTAATATTATTTCTATACAACATGCCCAAGTCTTTTTAGGTCTATATCTTCCTTTTTCACCATAAGTCGAATATAAAACATCTACTCTCCTAACATGATTATCATATGGTCCTCATTTAATAAGACCAAACCATCTAAGATGATTATCTCTAATCTTCTTTGTCATTAGAGCTACACCAACCCTTTCATGGATACATTCATTTTGCATTTTGTCTCTAAGAGTAAAGTCACTCATCCGCCCAAATTCTCATCTCAGCAACACTTAACTTAGTATTATGCTTCTCTTTTATAGATCAACATTGTGCGCCATAAATCATTGCAAGACTCGCCATTGTCATAATTTTTTTTTCTTTACGTCTAAGCAGTACTTTTTTATCACATAATATGCCAGATACATTCATCCACTTCAACCATCCAACATGAATTCTACTAATAACACCCCCATCTATATCACCATCACTTTGAACATGAAACTCAAGATATCTAAAAAGTTCACTCCTTTTAATGATTTGATTACCAATTGTTACATCTTTTTCACTAGATTTACAACTACTAAAATTATATTCCATGTATTCAATTTTAGATCTACTCAAACGAAAGACATTGGACTCTAATGTAAACCTTCATAATTCAAGTTTATCCTGAACTCTTTCTCTAGTCGTATCCACGAGAATGATATCATCAACGAAAAACATACACTAAGGTACATCCTCCTGTAAATGTCTAGTAAGTGCATCCATAACTAAAACAAAAGGATGTGGGTTTAAAACCAATCTCTGATGTAATCCAATTGAAATAGGAAAATAGTTGGTTAATCCTACTTTTGTTCAAACACAAGTAACAGCACTAGTATACATTGTAATGGTTATGTTATACAGAAGAATGGGAAACGACGAATCGAGGAAGAGAAAAAGAGATGTCGGGTAAATGAGCATAAAAGAGACGAAGCGAGGAGTCGATAATTAAAGGACAGATGAATCAAACATATGAGAGAGGAAGCAAGAGGACAAACGCTAGGTAGGTGAGTTCGCTCTATAAAAACACGCGACGGGACGAGATTACTTACTTGCAGAGAGAAAAGAAGATATGCCACGATCTTGCATGGGAGAGAACATCACCAAGCAGAGGGGAGGCAGGAGTTCTCGGCGTTGGTTCGTACATAAGAAGGGGTGAGCGTGTGTCTGCGAGTAAGGGCAACAGTTGTGCCCTACGCAACCATCGAAGAAGAAGAAGAGAGAAAGAAGAATCGTGAAGATGAGGAATAAAGGTTGCGTTCATGCGTTCGCGCTAGAGAGAAATGAAGCAAAGCTCTCGATCCAAAATTTGTGTGCAGAGGTGTTCGAACAAAGGAAGGGAAGAAAATTTTGTGTAGATTTTTTAAGTTTTCTAATATGAATATTATGTTTATGTCAAGCTTCCACTTTAGAATAGTTGACGTCAGAGAAAATGTTATCGAGGTGAGCACTTGTACTTTTGAACAATAGTAATAGTTTATTCTCAAATATGTTTGCAATTGATGATATTTGTGTGTTTTATTTTGATTGAGATGTTATTTTTTTATTGGTAATATCATTATGAATGGTGTACCTGCTTACTCGTACATTTAATGTATGTTTCACATAATATGTTGAATTGAATGTGATGAATACATATGTTTATGATGATTATTTGTATGTGCATGATTGATTATGATGGACATCACTTAATGGTACTAGTGAGATAACATTAATATGTCCGTGCACGTAAATGAAAAATAATATTGATATTAATGTGTCTTATTTGAAATAATTTTTAGATGATGTCTCTTATAACAGTTGTATAAATATGAAACGATATTGATATGATAATGATATAAACTCATTTGAATTGCATGTTTATATTGATAAACTTAACTAACATGTATATTATTTTTTTTTCTTTTTCTTGTATTGTTGTCATTTAGAGTATAAATCTTCACATACTCGTTTAGCCCACAGTTGTTTTTACTAACTTTGCATCTTTAATTAAATTATTAAAAGATAAGTGATAGACGAAAAAATATTTATAGAAGAAGCGGATAATCATCACCGAGGTAATTTTTACTTTTATTAACTTAATTTAATTTGTAATGGCTCTTTCATCTGTTAGAATGTCGACAAATATAAAATATTTAATTACGTCCGATCGTCCGTTTCCATTTTGATTAATTTCAAGTCCCGGGTCAGGTCGTGACAGAAGTAGTATGAGAAACAAGGTTTAGGAATAATTAAGATAATTTGAATAAAAGAGTCAATAAAAATATTATAAGAAAATTTTATTAATAAAAAAAATTAAAGTTAACTTAAAGTAATAGTTGTTATCCTTTGAGCCATAGCGATACACCTTGAATCATAGAAAAAGAAAATCTGAAAGAAAGAGAAAAAATTACAACCTATTATTAATGTGAACGCAAATATTCTCTCCCAAATGATGGCGGTGAAGACTCACTTGATTCGGCAATCTGGATAACAACCTATCATAAATGATATTGTCGTTGCGGATAAGTATTTGAAGATATTTCAAAATCTATGCCCACCTTTGTTCAAAGGAGCCGAAGACCCGATTGAAACAAAGAACCGGCTTGTGATGATAAAAAAAGATACTAGATAGCATGACTTGTCTGAATGAAAGAACAGTATCACTGGTGATGTTTGCATTGGATGTAAAAGCCAAAAGGCGGTGGCGCGGACAGTCTCAGCACAGTTTAGGGGTCATACCTAACACGATGATAGTTTGGGAGGATTTAGTGGACTTTTTTAGAGAATGTTTCATACCTCTATCTGCTCGTTGGCAGATGCAGGATAAGTTCATCAAACTGATGCAAGGACAGAAGACGATCATGTAGTACGAAGTAGATTTCACTGCACTATCAAGGTATGTGTTGTAGTTGATGGTTAATATAGAAGAAAAATGTTAAAGATTTCTTTCGGGATTAAAGGATTCTATCAGAAAGTCGTTAGCACATATAGAATCCATGAATACTCAGTATTGGTGGAACTAGCTAGAAGAGTGAAGATTGACTATCAACTCACTCGGAAGCATAAGGAGATGCACAAAAGGAAGACTGCATAAGAACACGTAGATCACTCAGAAGGATCCAATGAGAAAAATTCCAAGAATAATTGGGGTGGAGTTAGCAGAGGTATGACTCGAGGTATTGGAGCAAATTGTGACAAATGCGGAAAACAACATAAAGGTGAATGTTTGATGGGCTCTAACGCTTATTATTGGTGTCATCAATCTAATCATATAACAAGATATTATCCACATCTTACCAAAAAAAGCGTTGAAGATCATAAATTTGATGGAGCTCCTTCATAGAAGACTGTTGGTGCGCAGAAAAAGATAGACTATAGCTTCAACGCCAACCCGTGGTCAACCAAGACATGTTCAACCTCGAGTATATTCCCTTACTCAGAGTGAGCCTAAAGAACCGGCTGTTGCGGATGATAATGAGGCATGAAGAGTGAGGCGTTTTCTTATATATAGGGTATTTTCCTATTATATTTTCTTGTTTCAGTATTATTATCCAAACTATAGTTAAGTCGCCTTGTATTGAGTCTTTATCTTTCTAGTGACTTTTTCATCATAATGAATGAACCCTAATTTCATCAATAGCTAATGTTGATATGCTTGAGATCTATTTATAAATTTCAAGAATGATATTTTATAAGCGGGGAAGATTCTAACGGTTTTGTTATACATAAGAATGGGAAACGATGAATCGAGGAAGAAGACAAGAGTGTCAAGTAAATGAATGGAAAGGAGACGAAGCATGGAGCCAACAGTTAAAAGCGGGAGATGAATTGAGCAGAGGAGAGAGGAAGCGAAGAGACAGAAGCCAGAAGGTGAGTTCTCTCTATAAAAACACGCAACAAGACAAAATTACTTACTTGCAAGGAGAAGAGAAGTCATGGTCTCGTGCGGGAAAGAACGTCGCCAAGCAAAGGGGAGGAGGGAGTTCTCAGCCTTAGTTCGTACAGAGAAAGGGGCGAGCGTGCATCTGCTAGTAAGAGCTACGACTGTGCCCTAGCCAACCATCGAAGAAGAAGTGGAAAGGAAAAAGAATCGCACAAAGGAGGAAGAAAGGTTGAGTTCGTGGATTCGCGCAAGAGGGAAATGAAGTCAAGCTCTCTGTCTGAAACTTGTCTCTAGAGGAGGTGATCTAGCAAAAAGAGAAGAAAATTTCGTACGGGTCGAGCTTGAGGGAGATCCCCCGTTCGATTTTAAGAAGAAGAGGTAAGGGAAGAGCTTCTTTTATTAAAGTAATAATTATTATTATGATAATAATAATATATAAATGTAATTAATAATAATAATTAGAATGCATAAAGTAAAATGTAAATATTTAAATAACAGGCATAGTGTTATTTCTCTTCCTTGTATTGTTGTAGTTTAAAAGTATAAGTATTAACTGGTTCATTTAGCTCACAGTTATTTTAATTAACTTTGCAAGTTTAATTAAATTATTAAATGATGAGTGATAAAGGAGAAAACACTTATAAAAAACGCAGGCAATCATCAACGATATAATTAAAAATCATATCGATTTAATTTAATTTGTAATGACTCTATCATATGTTAAATTGTAAATAAATATAAAAAATTTAATTCGCACATGATGCGATGGTTTTATGTGGTGAGTTGTAAATATTTTTAATACTACAATACACACACGGCAGCACAAATAGTAAATATGCAGTTAAATCCCAATAAAAAAATTCAATATAAATAATTTTATCTTTTAAAATATTTAAGCCGCCAAATCATAATAATAACACAAGTATACGTATCGCTCAAGTAATAAAAGACTTTAATGAAGTCCTAAGTATGGAACCCACAAGGAGTTAGAAATTATTATGGTAATAACGTCAAACACAATATTCAAATTATAAAACTTTAGTAAGCAAAATAAATCTAAAGTAAATTTAATGTATGTTAAATAAAATACAGTTAAAAGAACTAAGTTAACAAAACTAACTGCTAAACTTCAAAAGTAAACTTATAAAGACTAAATAAAATTTTATAACGAAGAGTTCAAATTTAAGAAAATATCATTCTTTTTTACAATGAGTTTATGGACTGTGAAGTAATTAAAATCATTTAAAATATATATAAAATTGTATTGTGTCAAATAAGAGCAATCATATTGTTTACCTTATGAGAGTGCATAAAGAACATTGAGTAATCCAGAGCTTGGTCCACAAATTCGTGGTTAAGTTGAGAGGATACAGGTTGCTACTCTAGAGCTCTCACTTCTTCATCTTCCGAGGGCTAACAATCTCGCTTTAGTTTTCAAGCAACTGGACCAAATTGGGGATTTTAAACTGTCACCTTAAAATCTCTAATTTGCGCCCATCAAAATATATTTCTCTATTTATTTGCACACAACCACATGAACTACATTCTCACCCATGAAATTGAATGTAACTCTTACCTTGTTGCAGAAAGCATAGCCCTTTTGGATCTTATGTTTCACAACAAATTTTAACATTTCAATTGGCCAGATCGAAAAGAAAATGAAGATCAGAGTTTGAATCATCACAATGTATTGACATTTAAAACCTTATATAACAAAATTAATTTTTTACAAAACTCTGTCTCATTGTAGTGAGAGGGATAAAGAAGATAACTCAGAATTCATGAGAATGATACGATAAAATATAGATTTTATATATATAAATAAATTTACAAAATAAAGAAAGGAATGAACACAACTTATCTAACACATTCTCAAGTAAATCACTTGAAATACCCTTTAAGCACTTTCTCTCTTTACAATCACACTCAATTCTCTCTTAGAAATGTAATGAATAAGAAATATCTCACATTGTCTCTCCTCTTACAACTCTAGAAGAAAATCCTCTCTTCTCCCAAAACTTCTCTCTCACGCCAACTCTTCTATTCAACCCCCCCCCCCCCNCCCCCTCTTCTCTAAACTCCTTCCCTTCTTTTAATTAGGGTCAACCTTCATTTCAAATGAATTCAAAATACCCTTTTTCCCCCCCAAAATGCATGCCTCTTCACGCCAACATACAAGTCCCCCTTCATTCCAGAGTCATTCCAAAGTGTCTAGATGCATTGAATCACTCCATGGGATGTTTGACTTGATTAGAGCCTTCAAAAACAGCTCAAAAATAGTCACTAACTACCTTACTTCGTCTTATTTCGTCTCTGACACCTCTGACGCCAATTATGGCGTTTTTGGCGTTAATTATGGCGTTTCTAGCACTGCTTTTCTGTAAAATGATGCATCTGGCACCAGCTCTCTGGAAAATGGCGCTAGTTCTGACGCCTCTGGCGTCAAGATGCTGAAATGCTCCGTTTTAACTCCAAATTTCTTCATTTTTGCTCATTTTTGCTCTAATTGTCTAAAATCAATATGTCTGCAATAAAACATGAAAACATTCTTCTTTAAAGTGCAATATCATCAAAGTTAAACATAAAATGTAAATATAAAATTGTACATTATTTTGATTTATCAACACTGCCCGACCTTCCATTCCCATCTTGGTTAATTTAATGCCTCGGGCATAGTAGTGACATACAAAACTTTAATAACTTGAATATAAGTCATGTCAACACCTTTTTTTTAAGACTCTCCAAAGGATATCTCTTGGAACATTATCGTAAGAGTTTTCTAAATCAATAAATATCATATGTGGATCCTTTTTACTCTCTTTGTACTTCTCCATCAATCCTCTTAATAAATGTACAACTTCCTCAATAGGCTTGCCCGGCATAAACTCAAATTGATTATGAAGAATTTTTGTATGGCATATTGACCTATGTTCAATTGTTCTCATAATTTTAATTGATGACAAATTAACAAAGTCAAGAAATTCTCAAATCTCATAAATATTTCCACACCTCTATTGGGATCTCATTAGACCTTAATGATTTTCCACCATTGATTTTCTTCAAAGTTTACAAGAAAGAAAGAAAGAAAATAAATACCTGCAATGTTGATAGAGTTAAATATTTTGTGCAGACTGATAAAAAAATTCCATAATTACAAATACAGGTTTGCTAGATCTACTCCAATCTCAAAGGCCATTATTGGCACAATCCTAAATTCGATCAATCAAGTTGAAATGAGTAGGTTTTGGAGGGTTCACCAGAGCTTGGGGAGTTTATGCTGCTCCAAAATGGTTCGAGTTAATCGAAAAATGTTCATGTCAGTCTAAGTGAATTCATGTAGGTTCAGGAGAGTTTATATTTGCCCTGAATGAATTGCCTTAAACCATGGCATTAAATCAACGAGTTAAGATATACATTTAATTTCTTCATGACAACTAAATGCAAACAAAATAAGAGAATAATAATTAAAAAAAAAATCTAATGAAATAATAATAATGTCATTATTCATTTACTCCCCACCTTTTGAAAAAAAATTCATCTCGCTTTGCCATGTTCATGGCTCACTTCATCCTCGCAAAATGTATGTATGCATACATACATACATATATATATGAATGTATATATGTATGTATGTATCCACGCCAACTATGACATTAATTAGTCCATTTTTACACATCATCATTGTCTGAGGATTATTGGAATCAAAGTAAGGGATCTTTAACTTTATTGAATGCTACGTCTTTATTGAATGAATGGATCAACTCCACTCGGCATATCTCTACTTTCAGCATCAGGATTTTTGTTTTTTCAATGCTTGGACGAGATATATCTAAAACTGGCATTCCATTAGAATTTCAAATTTTAAAAAGCAAGTCAGCAATTTGATTCTATTTTCTAAGGATGTGCTTGATTCTGAATCATACAAATTTCCATATTTTAGTTTTGGTTTTAAAAATATATTTCTAGAAGAATTCTCTCCTTGGTTAATATTGTTCATTTATTTACTCAAACTCTGGCAACAAATCATAAACAGGAAATCTAAGCTTCATATTCAGTTTGGTTTGTTTGAAATTTATAAGCAACTCTTGACAGCAGAAGTAAGCAAGAATTTGATGAGGCTTTTAGTTAGAAATCCTTTATTGTAAGACTCCATCGAAGTATAAAATCTATAACAAGTCATATGTTGCAATCATCTCTTCATTTAGCAATTCTTGAAGTTTGAAATTTGAAAATTGTTGAGTATAAGAACCCATTTAAGAAATCACCGAAATGAAGCTTTGAAGACGCCGTTTTCAGTGTCCGAGAAGGGATGACTTGAATATGGTACATCTAAAAGTAAGTTAGAAGTCACCAAACCATGATCATTAATGTTTAAGTTGAGTTCTCTGTGAGAATCGATGGGTTCCAAATACTCATCCAAACTCTTTGGCTGCTGCCGTCCAAGAGCGCGGCAGAAAAACACCTCCCATCAACATTGAGTGTGTGTAATTTGAGTCGCAATCGTCTCTAAATCCTTTACATCAAACAACTCTTTCTAAAGTCTTGTGATGAAGCTTCTTAACAATTTGCCATGCCCCTCTTCTATATTCAACAAAGGCCTGTACTTCTTTAATGGTCTTCGGGTTGATGAATTAATTGATGAATTGTTTCTTAAATTCAAAGAATGAAGTGATTGTTCCCACTGGTAGGCACGAGAATCCCTTTACAGATGATTCCTCAAAATTGGCAAAGAATAATCTACAATTCAAGGCATAACCTATTAAATCAGACTTTTTCATATATGAATCGAAGTAAGGGATTTTGAACTTTACCGATTGCTAAGTCTTTATAATCTACCTCAAAAATATTGGTAAACTTAGGTTTGTGTTTCTCCGCTCACCTCTCTACCGGCGAGGTTGAGTGTTGATTCCTCCTCAGTATCTACATAATATCACTTGACGATACCAAAATTAAATGATAGCGCTCTTACAACATATGATGGTCACTTTCTTATGACAGAATCCTAAGATCCTGCTAACATTTCTACTTTGGAAGTAATTCAAAGAACTCTTCCAACTACTCACGGGATCATCCCACCGATCCTCTTCACCACCACCATAAGCTTTTATGTTTATGAAATCGTGGTTCGCTATACTCACAAAAGGTTCTTTATTTTGCTTTAACGCTACTATTAGCACATCCTTTTTAGTTCTTGTCATAGATTTAGGCTCACTGCAGGTTAAAATTCAAAACATTAATAAACATGAACTCATAGAGATAAAATTTTATGTGAGAACTTTGGGATTTCACTATATTCATAGATATTCAATGTGAAGTATTACTTATCTTTGGCTCTCCACCTGACCAACTATTTACTGGCTTGGATCAGGATTTAGACCTATAAAATATGCAACAAATTGAGCTATACAAAGAAGTTGAATACATATCAAAGCTTAAAAGATAGCTTGCTGTAAAATATACAAGACATGCAGCCTTACTTCGCTTTATGTGTATCTTAAAGACAGTACATTTCTTACCTTGATCCAAAGTAAATGATCCTTTGCATGTAGCAAGACCTCTTTTTTAGCGATAGCCAGACTGTGGTTTATCATCTGCTATAATGTAAGATTTTTTTCCTTGTTTTGAAAGACAAAAATTGTTTGATACTAAATTAAAATTTTATTTCCCCTTCCACAATCACGTTAAGGGTAAGTTTGAGGTTATAAATAGAAGCCTTGGAAATTTATTTAACATGCTTAATAGGGAAATGCTTGAGCGGCTGGAATCTTCATCAACCTACCTCTGAATTTTCCTTCGATGGTTTCATTGCCACACTACGAAGCAAACACCCTTTGAGATAGTCTATAAATACAATCTAACAAAAATCACCGATGGATAGTGAAACTGATAGAGCGTATGATGTAATGACCTGATTTTACTTTATTTTTACTTTACGCCTTGTGATAGAAATTTAAAATTGTAGATATAATTTGCAAACATTAAAAAAAACATTACGCGTCATCAATGCAACATATTTGGTATCACTAGCTAAACAACTCCAAA
>JXCR01121107.1:6230-34254 GCA_002079205.1 Phalaenopsis hybrid cultivar
ATATATATATATATATATTACTATTTTGTTTAATAAGTGTTTTTATATTAGGAAATAATAATATTTTTTATTCCTACACAATTTTATATATCATAAATTAAGCCAAATATTGGTATTGGAGGAAAATTTGAAATCGAATTGAACTAAAAAAAAATAGAGATGCAATCTTGGCCTTTGGTGCCGACGACGCCCGTCTACACGAGCATGGCGCTGACAGCGCCATCGGGAGCGCCGATAGCGCCCCAAGCACTTTCGTGCATTCAGGATGAATTTGGAAGACTTTGACGGAAATGCACTTTTAAATAACCGTCGGGAGGTGTTTTTAAAGGCCTAAAAACAGCCTTGGACGACCATAAACTTATAAATTTTGAAATTCATGGCTTCTAATTCCAGAAATACTTCAAGGTACGGAGTTTTCAATAGAAGAAAGTTTATCAGTTTTGATGCACAAAGATTATACGACAAAGTCATCACAAAGATGTGACTTATCAAGGAGAGAGGCTTTGTCAATCATGGATTGAGTAATCCAAGCTCACAGATTGAGAAAATCATTGTACAGATACGTTGGGAAGTTCTATGCTACACTACCACTGCAGTTGTAATACTAGTGGTAAGGAATTCTATGCTAACTTACTTGGAATTACCCAAGGAGTCGTCTTCATTCGAGGTAAGGCTGTACCATTTACTCCGCTTCAAATTAATGATTTGTATATGGTAGAAAACATGTCAATCTAGCATTATACAAATTTTATCCCAACAAAAGATATGATACAAGAGGTATACCAATTTCTAACAGATGAAAATGATAATTAGGAAATCAGAGATGAGGGATAAGTTAGTTTCTCCGCTTCAGTGCTTAATCCAATATCAAAACAATGACATTTCTTCATTTATGCAAAATTACTCCCTACCATGAAGATTAGTAGAGTTACAAATGAAAATGTATTTTTTTAAACTATTGCATTCAAATGGAAAAGCCCATTGATGTGGGATGGATTATTTTCAAATCTATTATGGGTATTATTATGAGTGGGCCTATATATGGACTAGGGCATCCTTCTACAATTTTCTTACTTTGCAGTCAATCTCAAGTGTCATATGAAAGTTGGAGAAAGTATTATTACCCTGGGAGCCTATGATTCTTATTGATGAAAATTATATTGGGAATGGAACTGAAGCATTAAATCTTATTTTGGATCATTCATCACATGCTTCAACACCATTAATGCCACAAACAGTGGGAATTTCAATAGCTTTGGAGAAGAAAATTAAGAAAAATGAAAGAGAACTTAGAGTATTATGAATGCAATACGAAATCTTAACTACCTTTTTTATCACTTAGAGTGGAGGATGAAGGAGAACTTTGATCATACTGGATCAATTGAAGAAGGTTTGGTGCAGATGTTCAAGAAAAATGGATGGATCGATGAAAATTTGACTGATCAATTCTCGTATCGACATTTCTACAATTTGTACGTCCATTACCAATTTATGGGAGATATTAGAGGAGGAGAAAAAACTGAAGATGAAGCAGAATAATTGAAAAAGTTGAACTCTCTACTACTTTAAAGTAATTATGTTTTTAATGTGATTGTGTTGGATTTACTTTACTTTACTTTACTTTGCTTTAGAGCTTTATATACTTTGATTTTGTATATAATTTTGTGTCAGTGTTCTAGTGTTGTGGCTTGATTTCGACACTAAATTATAATTTAGATTGCTTGATGTATGTGAAAGTGTGATTAGAAAAGTGTATTTGTAAGAATTTGATTTTAATATATAAAATTTAGTTTGGTGTTGCTTGTGAAAATGCTTGTTTGTGAATTATTTTAAGATGAAAATTAGTGTTTAGAAAGACTAATTAGGCTTTGGAGTGAATTGAAAGAAAGTTGAAAATTGCAAAAATTGAAAAATAGAATTTTTTGGCCACTAGCGCTGATAGCGCCAGAATAGGCGCCGACAGCACCCTTGACCCGAAAGTACCCAAATCCCTTAAAATTCACAATTTGCATAGAAAAAATACCATTTTTACCATTTCAGTCACTTTCAACCTCCAGTTTGTTCATCTAAGGCTTACTATTTCTTGGATTTGAGGCTATCTTAAGACAAAAGAAGTTTGGATTTCATCTTCTCTTGGTAAGAGCTACACTTTGAACCCAAAATTTTTTATTTTCACTAAGGATTTATCTTACACTACCGACATACAAAATTTTGAAATTTTTTGAGATGATTTTGAGAAAATCCTTTGGTGAAGAACTCTTACTTGGTAGATTTAAGTTTAAAACGTTCCACATTGCGATTTTCAGGATTTTGGGAATTTGTTTGGATTTTATCAAATTTTCTTAGATTACTATGGCACTGAAAATAAGCAAGGGAAATAGAAAGGTGGATTAAGATGATCAAATGTTTGCCAACTATGAGGCGAGGATTTAAAAATCTAGGTAATTCTAGATTTTTAAAAATCTAGGTGGGAGAATTTTTGCAACTAAGAAAGTAATTCTAGATCGAGGATTTAAAAATCTAGGTGGAGAAGTCGAAAGATTAATAAATGCTCGGCAGTGGGAGAATTTTTGTTACTTTAATTTCGATGCTATTATTGGTGTAGTGATGGAGTTCTATGCTGATTTTAAAGAAACTTCTGAAGACTACGTTTTTGTTCAAGGAAAAATGGTAGAATTTACTCTAAGTAGAATTAATGAATTTTATCTGTTAGAGGACGTATATAGTTGTCAGTACAAATAATTTCTAGCTGCAAATGAGGCCTTAGATGAAGTTATTTCTTTTCTTACTGATCGAAGAGGAGCTTAGAATTTGAAGAATAATCTTAAGGTAAACTTCCCTCTTTCTATGTTAAATGTAGTATCTAAGGCTTGACATTATTTTATATCTGGCAGGAGATACCAACAAATCATCATAGTGAGGTTATAAATGATAGAGCCATCTTGAACTTCTATATCCAACAGATGAGAAGGATAGATGTAGACTCTTTTGTTTTTAGAAACACTTATTTTATTGCTTTGGGAGAGACTACTAGTGGATTAGCACACCCTGCTCTAATCTTCACAATATGTGAACAAGCAGGAGTTGATTTTAGAATGGATGAAGAGAGGATTGAACCTCTAAAACTTATTAGGCCTACAAACATTAAGACTTATAAATTTCATGTTGGATGGAGATCTAGAAGTAGGAGTAGGGATATTCCTTCTACTTCTAGTACCTCTACTCTCCAGGGACTTATGGAGCAACTAATGATCCAACATAGAGATATCTTGAGAATGGAATGAAGAATGGAAAATATAGAGGCTAGAAATGCACATAATGATTATTCGACAAGGCAGAAGTTTGAATATTATGCTTCTGATGATGATGCAATGGTTAGATACATGAGGGGTGACCACTCAATTCGGTCTCGTACTCACCCTATTTTTATCTAGTATCAGCAGCAAAACTTTGATGTAGAAGAAGAAGATGATGATGATGATGATGACTAGTGATGTTTTAGTTTGATCTTTTGTTTAGTTTATAGTTGGTTGTACTTTATTGTTTATTATTTATTATTTTTAGAGTGTGCTACTTTGTTCTATTATAGATGTTATGTTGTATTGTGAACAGTTGGATTGAAAAACTATTTTTTCATTGAAATTTATTTTAGTACTCTTGTTAGTTTTTAGTACTTGGTTAAATGTATTTGTAGTTAATTATTTCTCAGCAAATTTTTATATGTATTATGTGTTATTTAATGTTTTCAGTCTTGTAGCTTTTCATACTAGCACCTGCAATATTTCAGAGTTAAGTTTCAATATCAGAACCTTCACCAAGTAAGTCTTTTCTTTATGTATTAAATATTTTATTTCACTCTTTATTTTTTAATTTTTTCATGCTAAATCTTTTAATATTTTAAGTTTGGGGGGGGGGAAGAAAAAAAAATTCCTTTTTAAAGAAAGATACTTATATTTATTTGTCCTCAATTAGCTATACTTTCAAAATTTTTAAACTTTACATGACCTTTGGTTCTAGAGAGTAACTTTAGAAAACTATATTTGTGTTTCTAAATATACAGTAAACTTAAGTAAAAATTTTCAATAATAAAGGTTAATTTTAAAGGTTAAGATATTTAGTATTAGAGAATAAGACTATGTTTTTCTATTGTAAGTAAAGGAATTTGTATTTTTGAAATATTAAAAATATTAGAGATTCATGCAAGAAGAAAAGAATAAAACTTTATGAAAAATCTTTATAGCTAATATAAATTTATAAAGTGAAGGAATGTTAAAAAAGTGTTTAACTTTAAGAAGGGGATAGTGAAGTTCAAAATCATTAAAAGCTATCTAGATATAGTAATCCTCACATAAAAAAATGGTAAAAGAAAAGAAAAGAAAAAGGATTGAAAATAATCTTGAAAAAAAGAAGAAAAAAAAGAAAAGAAAAGAAAAGAAAATGATGTGAGGAGAAGTTTGAGGAGATGCCTAATCAAAAATTGGTTTCATTTGAATCGACTTAAAGAAGAATGCTTGACTATATTTTCTAAACCTATATTTAAGTATTAGCATATTTGCTAGTAGAATTTCATGAAGTTCTTTTCATATGGATATTTTAAGTGGCTTTAATATGACAATTTGCAATTTTCATTGAAAAGAATAGAGAATTAGAAATCTTAGAATTGACTGCTAGATAATCTTATACCTTTAGTATTAACTGGAATTATTTTGAATTTTTCTTAAGTTATGTTATTGTATTTAGTTGACTAAGATATGAAAATCTAGAAGTTAAATTATTTTCCATGAGTCATATTTTTATGAAGTAAACGAGTTACTTGAGGACAAGAAACATTTAAGTTTAGAGGATTTTGATGCACTAAAAAAACATACATATTTAGATCTATATTTTTACTCATTTTTTGTGATATTACGCTTTAAAAGAAGGTATTTTTCATGTTTTATTGTTGGTTGTTGATTTTTAGGACTTGAGGCAAAGAGAAAGCAAAAAAGGATAAAATTTGGACTCAAAATGGAGTTTTAGAAGAAATGTTCAGCGCCGACAGCGCCATTTGACAAAGAGCACAGATTGAATTAAAGGGCTACTAACACCGACAATGCCAGAATGGTCATCAACGGCGCCAATGTTTGTACATGACTGATTTCTAGAAGATTCAACAAATTTGGATGTTTCTTGAAGATTTTTTGGATGCACCTACTGGAGAACCGACTTTAGGCTCTATTTAGAAAGAAAATTGATCATAAAAATGACTATCTTTGACCACTTCGCCCATTTAGATCATTTTCCACTCTCTTCCATACTATTCCACATTCCCAACAACCACTTAAAGTCCATTAGTCATTTATTTATTTAGAGTTTTGAGTTTTTGTGGTGAGTTTAAGTGTGAAATCTTCTTTAAGAGTGTTAGAGAGGGAGAGAAGTGAGAGATTCTTCTTCCTACTTCTTCTAAGAGAGGCTACAAGGGGTTTGCTTTAAGAAAGAGTTGCAAATAAGTGTTGTTTGTTTATTATTACTGTATGAACTTTATTTTATAAATTAGATTTATGTTTTGTTGTATCTTTCTCATGAAGTCTGAGTAGTTTGCTTTATCTTTCTCCCTACTCTAAGATATGGTGAAATGAAGAGATAATTTGGGTATGCCAATTTTAAAATATAAAATAATTTGTGATGATTTTTCAACTTCATTCTTAATTTACTTTTCGATCTAGTCATCTGAATTGTTAAAATATGTTGTGAAACATATGATATTGGAATTGGAGTATGAGTTCTACAATAAGAGTGAGAATCAGATTTACTTCCATGAAGGAGTATTTCGTTCATAGAATTAAGTGCAAATAAATAAGGAAATGTACTTTATTGGGTGTAGAATTGGAGATTTTAGGGTGACAGACTAAAATCTTTAATTCGGTCTTAGTGTTTAAGAACTAAAGCGAGCGTTAGCCTTCAAGAGAAGGGAAGTGGGAGCTCTGGAGTGAGAGCCAGTATCCTCCTAGCCTACCCATGTTTTTAAGAACTAAACCTGAGATTAGCCAATGATTTTCTATAACACTGAATCAGGGTAGAGAATTAAAATTACTCCTATTTGATATAATACATATTTAAGTCATTTATCTCATCTCATTTCACTTAAGACTCATTGTAGTGGGAAAAATATTTTTTCATATTAGAAAACTTCATCACATAAAACATAGTTTAGTAGTTACTGTTTAAACTTTGCATTTTAGTTTTGCTAGTAATTAATAATTTAGTTCTAATAGTGTCTCAAACAATTTGAAATTAGTGACAGTAATTTCATTTTATTTTTTGTGAATTTTTTAGTTAATTTATCATTTCAAATTTAAACATTCCTCGTGGGATTGATATTTGGGGTTTAAATATAAAATCTTATATACTTGATAACGATACATATACTTGAGTATAATCCTAACATAAATTGCTTAAATTTCTTATTCATAAAATAACGCATCAAGTTTTTGGCATCGTTGTAAAGCGGATTCAACTTTATAATTTTTATACAACTATATTTTTTAGATCACATCTCTAGTAAGGGTAAAGAATATAATTGCTCATATTTGTCACAATCTCTCTCACTACTTGTTTTACTTTTACACGTCACTAAGTTCATTGCATGAAGAAGTGTACTTTTAAGATATTAAACTCCACTTTCTGATTTTCATTAAGTATTTTATTTTAGGTGTGAAGTAGTATTATAATGATTATTATACGATATAATCAAAACCAAACTTTTATCAACCTTCCGAGCTAGAGTGTGTTATTCTAGACTAGAACTTCTCTTAAAAGTCGTCGTGATTAACCTTGATCTCCATGGGATCAACATTCAGGAAATAATCAGAAAGCCCTATATTACTTGATAACGATACCTATACTGGCACAAAATCCCTACAAATTAAAAATATAATTAAAATTATACTTTGCTTGGGATCAAGTTTGGGATCAATTTTTTGGCATCATTACCGGAGACTAAAATCTTCCAAATAGTGGTGTCAACTTCATAAATACTTACATATAAAAATATATCAAGATCATGCCACGAGATCAATGAGAGCCCATTTTGGATCCTCCATGTGTTGGCTAAGGGTTTAGGGACCACCCACATGAGTTTTCAAATGAGGGAGAAAGGACTAAGTATGACTTGTTTTAGGGTTATGACAAAGTGTGATAGTGATGGGTTCAACTGTGTGTGTGTGTAAGCTTGACGAAAACCAAGCCACTAAGGGCTAACCCTAAGGCCTGAGAGTCCTACCCTCTTTGAGTTTCCTTATGTTGGCTCCAACCTACTAAGTATTGGAGGACAAAACCATACCTGTGAAACTCCAAGAAGAGTAAAGAGGTGTCTAGAATTTCTAATGGGTAGGGTTCTATCATTAATCCTCTAGGATAGTCAATAGGAAAGTCTTATGGATAGAACCTAGGCTTCTAGGAGAAGAAGATTAGACCTCAACAAAAGTGAGGTCAACATGAACACACTGTTATCATATATCTTGTGGCTAAAAAGGATGTCAAATTTTGTTTGATCTAATGGGCCCTCTTGATATAAGAATTTGATATGAAGATTATGGATCAAAAAGACACAAAAAAACAGGTAGTAGATCCCTTATTTTTACTCAAGTAAGAGAATTTTGATGAGTGTCTATTCGACATAAGTAAAAATTTTCCTTATGAAAAACTTCTCACTATTATTAACTAAACCCCCCATGGTGTGTTAACATCGTGAACTTCATTGTCGGTGTGATCATTACTTACGATTTATCCTACGACTAGCAGAAGGAGCCTTTTCTAATGTCATATTCCACTTTTGGGATGGGTTATATATGTATAAAAGGTGTAATGACCGTATTATTAGGAAGTAAGTGCCATTTGAAGAAGCCAATGATATCCTTAGTTCTTGTCACAATTCATAATCTAAGGGGTATTTTAGATATTTTAGAACTATAACTCTAACTGTAGCTAAGGTTTTACAATCCAATTTTTATTAGCCTACCCTTTTTAAGGATGTGAACGATTATGTTAAAGCTTATGATAAACTTCAATGGATAGACAATATTTCTAAGAGAGATGAAACTCCTCTTAATTTTACTTTGAAATTTGAGATTTTTGCTTTTAGAAAATAGCTTTTATAGGACCCTTTATACTTTCCTTAGGAAACCTCTACATATTTGTAGTAGTAGATTATGTCTATGAGTAGATTGAGGTCTTGGTGTTACCTAATTGTGATGCTCAATGTATTTTGAAATTCTTAAAGAAGTACTTTTTTAGTTGATTTAGGACACTTAGGGTGATTAATAGTGATGGCAGCAGTCATTTTTAAAATAGAAGGATGGAGATATCTATTTTCAAGTTTAGAATTATATATAAGGTTGCAACTATTTACCACCCATAGACTAGTGGATTTGTTGATGCTTATTGTAAGAAAATCAAGATGATCCTAGAAAAAAATGTCAACCATAATCAGAAGAATTAGTCCCTTAAGCTTGATGAGGCATTATGGGCTTATCGGGCTACATTCAAGGCACCCATAGGTTTGTTACCCTATAGATTGATCTTTAAAAAAGCCTAACAACTGCCAGTAAACTTAGATTACAAGACCTACTGGGCAGTTAAGAAATTCAATTATTACTTAAAAGTTGTGGTAGATTAAAAATTAATATATCTGAATGAATTGAAAAAAATTAGATGGTAAGGCTATGAGAATGCAAAAATATAAGGAAACAATGAAGAAGTAGCATGTTTTGAAGCTAACTAGACAATTCTTTCAATTTGGAGAAGAGATTTTGTAATTCAATTCAAGATTGAAATTATTTCCTAAAAAATTGAAGTCCATGTGGTTGGAATCGTTCACTGTAGTAAAAGTGTATCCATTTGGGGTCATAGATATTTTGGTGTTACATGTGTTTTTAAGCGTCATGATTGGATTTGATTTGATCTGAAATGTAATTTGATTTGATGTCATTTTTCTATTTAGGATGTGTTTTTCATCTTACATGTGTTTGTAGGTGTTATGGCCCTCTCATGAGTAGTAGCTCCCCATCGGTGAGGAGGGAAGGACAAAAAACTTTATAAGGAAGACACTTTAGGCAGGTGCACTCACGTTAGGACTCTTTGAGCTAGCAAACCTGCAATTAATCCAGCGTGTACCAGTATTATCTTGGTGCACCAACGCCATGCATAAATGCTCCCACATTAACCTTGAAGTACCGCACCTGGGCCCTTCTTGCATGTGCTCGTGTTGGTTTCTAAAATTGCTCATTTGAGAGATAAAGAAAGTGTCATAGGCGTGCTTGTTATTTAGCACACCTGCATTATTATCGAGCACTCCCTAACAAAATAACATATGCACCCACGCATAACAGCCAATTGCTTTGCATGCTTATGGACTGATATGCCTTGAAATTTGTTATTTTTAAATATACATTTTATGCTCATTTTTACGGATATTGCACTTGAATGAAATATATTTTGTGTGTTCTTGATTTCAGGTACAACCAAATGTAGTTTAAGAGCAAAAGAATAAAAAATGGAGAAAAAATAGGGTCAAATAAAGCTAAGGAACAAAAATTAACCTAGTCTAGGTACCAGGATCTGGCGCCTAAAAGCCAGGTAGTTAAAATGATGTTCTAGAAGGCTGGTGCCACAGTTGGGCGCCTAAGCGCCAGAAATGGTTTGGACTTTTTGTGCAATGAATTTGGAAAAATTTTGAAAAGGTGCTTGAAGTGACTCTTGGCGATTTTAAGATTTTTAATTGAAGACATAATTAGCTGGTCGAAAAAGGCATAAAAGAAGGGGGAAATGCCTTAAAAAGGGCTTGTTGAAGAAGGCTAGGGCGTGAGAATTTTTTCATACTGTGTTGTGTGTGTGTGAGAGAGAGAGAGAAAGTCTTTGTAGTGTGAGTTTTGGTGTGTTTATAAGAGTAATAAGTTAAAGGAACTTCAAAGGATTTGCTTGGGGAGAGGTCTCAGATAAGTATTTTGTATTTGTGTTTGAGTTTTTGTTTTATTTGGAAGACTTGGTTTTTAATATAAATCATGTATTTTTGTGTTATCCCCATGAATTCTGAGTAGTTTCTCTTATCTTTATCTTTATAATAAAAAGTAATTATGTAGAGGATTAAAATTGTTTAAGATTTCTCTTATTTCACATTTGTGATGATTCATTACGTCGTACTTCATTTACATCTTCAATTTGGTCAATTAGAATGTTAAAATCTATTATGAATCCAAAATGATGTTTGAAACACAAAGGGGTTAATTGGTAGAAACCAATTGCACTTTCTTAATTAAGAATAATTTAGGGTTTAGGGTTTAGGGTTTAGGGTTTAGGGTTTAGGGTTTAGCTCAACTAGTAAGAAATATATTAATCTTCCATTAATGCAAATAGATAGGGAGATAAGTTTTGATGGGAGTAAATTGATGATTTTTGGGTGACAGGCTAAAACCTTGACCAATTTGTTCTAGAATTGGAATATAAGGACTGGTTATTCCTATAGACAGGGCACAGATGGTACTCTAGAAGTGAGAGGCTAGAACCTATCCAGCATTACTAGTGATTTAGGAACTTACTTTAGGTCAGTCAACGTTTTTTATGCGCTCAGGTAAGGGTAAAAAATAAGTATGCTCCTGTTTGGCACAAAATGATATTTTAATCTTTAAACAATTGATTCCTACACTGGTTATTATCTCTTTGCAAGGGGAGAGAACTTTTACATTATTTGATATCTTCTTTATAAAACTAGTTTTGAATCAGTGCATTGTCTTTTAGCTTTGAAAGAAAATTTAGAGGAATTTAGATACTTTTTCTTACACTTAAACTTGCTATCATATTTCTTAGATTAATGTCTAGAGTTTAAGTAGAGTTTTACTAAGTCCATAAAAAGAGTTTTGGATAAAAAATAATTTCACCTTCTCTATGGGATCGATACTGGGGTTTTAAAAAAAATCCTATATTATTTGAAATGAAACGTATACTTGCGTAGTACCCCTAGTGTGTAAACCATTAATTAAATTATAAATTTTCTATATAACTATTGTACACACTAGCCACTACAATATATTGGTAAATTTTTTTTGTTATCTTTTGGAAACTAAATATCTTCGTAATTATGGGTCAGTTTAGGAACTCATAACACACTTGTGCTGACCCAACATGCAAATGTGTGGGTCCACTAGGCATGCAGCGCGGATAAAGACACACCAACACAATTGCATTGAGTGTCTGACGCTCCCTCCCCTGTCCCCTTCATCACTGTGTGCCATTTTATGTGATTCATCGTACCCCATTCACACATTTCTCTCATTAGTGTTTTAGATGCCTTAACCGATGGTGGAGAGGAGAAGAAGCCACAGTTACATGTGAGACCCCCATAATGTCAGGCCATATAAGAGAGGAGGAATAGCGTGCACATTTGTTAACGGAGGTAGGCATCATGCCCTTCTTGATTGGTTTTGCTCCCGCTCTTTGTAGATATTCCTTATGTTTTTAATTTTAAGCTTATGGCTCTTAGGACTGAAAGCATGAAGGAGGCATCCTTTGATAATAGGAAGTTTGTTAGCCTTAATGCTTCAAATTGGAATAACGACTTTCTAGCATTAAATAAATTGATACTCCAGCGGTGTTTTTGATTCTTGGGGGTTGTGTGAACATGGTCATTCATAGGCAAGTGTGCAAGAATTTTTGTTATGTCGTTTCCCTAGATATAGTCCTGCTCGATTGTAATTTTTTTAAGAATGTGAAAGAACATGTAAATGATAAGGTCTTCATTGGGGAAGATGGGTAGGCTACGTTTTCACCACCATAAACTCACTCATGGATTTTCCCGACAAACCCAAGTGTAACTTTTCCAATCTCTTGACTCGTTATTGCGGGGAAATCATAAATTTTCTTACCAAATGCGAGAGGAAAAATTGTAAACTTTTTAAGTTCATTCATGATAATGGAATCAAAAGCCTATGAATATTTCAGATGTGTCAATATGATGCCCACCACGAACCTGATTGAGATGACCAATGATGTTGTCGTCCTTAATGAATGTATTCATAACTGTTAGTTCTGGCTTTCTCCCTGAGCCATATCATCATCGAAGGCAATATTGTGAGGTTAGGGCACGCGTAACGAGTTACCACCATCGGTGTGGTTGGGGAGAGGTGAGAGGAGGTGCTGCCAATCACCAAGGTGATCATTTAGTCCTATGAGTGGATTATGAAATGAAAGAGAAGGGACAGTTCAAGGGGAGAGAGTTCCTTGAGAAATCAGAGTCATCCTTATCGAAACTTGCTAGATCAGATGTTGCACTCCCCCAACAGTTTGAATCACTTACCACAATTGTTGGGGCGCATGGTTTGGACCTACATGATCTGTATTACATGTTGCAACATATATGTCATGCAAAACCAGTGACAATATGAGTAAATGCACAAATATTTTACTGTATAGAAGAAGTTCTATCGCCTAGAGGGAGAAACAATAAGCTTGACCTTGTCATATTCTCAACATTCCCGACATTCCAAATGTTTGAGTATAATAATGTAACCATAGAAGAGAACAGTGTTGATGTTGATGATGATGCGGGAAGATAAAGTTAAGTTTTCATACCTGCCATTGTGTGTCGTTTTCCTTTGTGATTGAATGTTGTGGACTGTAATATTATTTAAGATTTTATATGTTTTGATTATGTTGAGGACTCTGATGATTGCATTTGTGGATTTTTATGGCATTTTGTGATACATATTCAACTTGTAATATTGTTGATGCTTACCTTGTTTTACTACATGATCTTCCTTATGTCTTCTAAGTTACTTGTGTCGATATGAGATGCTTTACTACATGTTTTCCTCTACTTTTGCAAATATGTGGATAGTGGTATCTACTTTCTTATTATAGTTCATTCATGTTATGTTTACTCCCCATCTTTTATTATCCTCTACTGCTACTATGAAAACTGCTATGTGGAGAGGGTACAGAAGAAAGCAAGTTTAGGGAAAGGAATTTCCCATTTGTATTAGCCTAAATATAGTTCTACCACTGTGCTCAAATTTGATTATTATTATGCATTATTTTATGAACCCTTGATATTTGATAATGGAAGGCAAAGAAATAATTTTTTTAGATACTGTGAAATCCATCTAAAAGTTGGAGTTAGAGTTTTTTTTTAACAATAAGCCAATAATTTAATTTATTATCCTTTTTCTTAGCATAAATCCCTCAAACATTTGAAAACGTACATATAAAAATGGCCAATTACTCCAATGATTTTAAGCCTTAGGTCTTATGTCAAATAATACCACTAAATCTAATTATGAATTGAGTTATAAGATTTTAGGACCACACATTAAGGGGTATCTAACTTAGAGAAAACTAGAAGCTCTTAATTTTAAAAAATCTCATAGAAAAATAATAAAGAGAACATAAAAAAAGAAAAAAAAATCAAAAGAGAGAAAAGAAGCAAAGCAGAAAAGCACTCTAAATTGGAACTTGCTTGACAAAGAAAAAGGAGTGCATAAAATATATAGAAGAGAAAACTTGATGTCAAGCAAAATAGCATTTCAACTTCTAGGGTCAAGCTAACTTCCCTAACTTAGAAAATTTAATCACTTTCTTAATGGGAGTCAAGGATTCTGTAAACCAGGGAATAACTAAGGGATCACTTATTGTTTGGACAAGAGTTAATTTTCTTAAAACCACTTGAGATTAATGAAAAGACTTGTAGTCATGTTGAATTAAGTGAATTGAGAATAATTATGCCAAAAAAAAAGGTGATTAAAGAAAAGTATATGTGATTATATATTAAAAAAAATCCCCACTAAGGATGGAAATGACAAAATTTTAACAGATTCTCACCCCACATTATCAAAAATCAAGGACAGCCTATAAGATTATGTCAAACCTGATTCTCCAAAATCTAAGTTGAGTTATAAGATTACTTGAGGGCAAGTAATGAATAGTTTTGTAAGATTTTTTGTGAATGAAATATGTGAAATATGTTGGCATGTTAACCCTTATTATTACATATTTTATGATATTATAACACATGAAAATGGTATTTGTATCATTGTGCAATTTATACGGATTAAGCTGTTTAGAGATTATTTGGAGAAAAAAGGGAAAAAGTTAGCCAAGCGTACTCGCGTCAAGTGTGGGGGGTACCACTGTCAGGCTACCACGAGGAGTGTGCCCACACTCAGCTAATGCGTTCTCACTGCATCTAAACTCGACAGTCCTATGAAAACTAAAGCACAACATACCCACCACACTTAAGAAGTAACCATGCCTAAAAAAACGCTCTCATGTTATCATCAAGACCAATGATCAGTTCCCCCACGCCCGTCACCAACACACATGCGCCCGTTGCAACCTTCAATTTTGGAAAGATTTTTCTTTCTTTTATGGTGCCACCTCTATAAATATATGTCTTAGAATAATGAGAAGCGTCTTTGGATGAATTGAGACTAAGATTTACTATAGAGAGGAGTTTTGTAAGTGCCATAGAGGTTTGTCTTCTTATTTATTGAGGGAGAACTACCGACAAGAATGAAAGTCACACAACTGAGGAGAAATACACAAAAGAGACACTTTTAACAGGGAGCAGACTAAGGAGTTCATGCAGCAACTATTCCATAAGTTAAAAAACCTATTTATATCATCTTATGAGAGGCATTGGCTTGGTGGTGAGAGCCAAAAAATATATGGTTGACTCCCATTAGTTAGAAACACCCTCGGGAAAGGCCAATCGATAATACCCGAAAACTACGGGCGATTGACACTTAGCTCAACAAATGAAATGGAGAATTATTTAAAAACTTATTTTTTGTGCTATGATACATGAATTTTTTTTATTATTTTCTCGGGTTTGATTGAAGCTCAAGGAAATCAAATTTAAGTAGCAATGCCAATAAGGACCCCAAAGAACCTTGGTCGGCAGAACAACTCACAACACTCCCGCATTGTGTGCATTGGTCGCAAGCTTCAATCGGATAAAGCTCTGGAGATGGTTCCATGCTCAATAGCAATTAGCTCTATGAATGATAAGGTGCAACTCACCATAGCAGTGAGTTTCAATGGTTAACCTCATGAAGGCAACAACAAGGTCTACTTAATACTTAGCAAAAAGTGTTGCCCAACCGAGGCAACAATCAGACCAAGAATCAAGAACTTGAAAATTTTAAGATGCAAACTGATTGCCAATACCATAAAATGAACTGACAATGATGTTATAGACTTCTGGTTGGTATAAAATAACAAAGTTGATCGACAATGATGTTATAAACTTTATATCAACATCTTAACAAAAAATCTAACCATCAATGCCAAGCATAAAAAAGTCTGTCTCAAAGCTTAATATGGACAAAACTATGAAATTGGTTCTTTGCCCTGTAACAACAAGCTTCACAATGGGTAAGATGCAAATCACCCCAACAGTGAGTTAATGGCCAGAAATGTTGCTCCAAGCTTACTACACCTTTCGGGATGTTAAATCTAGATTTTTCTTGGGAGGCATGCCCAAGGAATGGAGTGGAATGAATCGTGAGGGAGAGGTAGAGACAAAAAGAGAGAGGGAGAGAGAAAGAGAGAGTGTACAACGAATTGCCCTTCTGGGCTCTATGAGTAATTTTATATATTTAGAGTAGAGGTTACAAGAGAGGAGAGAGAGTCTTCCTACAAAGTAGGGTCTAGAGAGAAGAGCCCAAAAAACCCTTAATACATAATATAATCCCCTATTTATAGAAGATAGAAGGGGAGAATGTAAAACTACATGTTTTACCCTTGCTTTGGAGGGGTTGTGATGGTCTTTTTGCATTCTGGGAGATTTGGCTCAGCATGTTTTTGATTCGAACGACTGAGCTGTTTTTTGGTCGGCTTTCTCTCTGGAAAGCAGGTTTAACCATGAATAAGATGGATGGTCGGCTTTAGGGCGGCCAATCAACTTAATTAATTGTTGTTCTTTGTCAATCTTTAATGATCATTGGTAGAGTTTTTGAGTGAACTTTGTGCTGATAATAATTAGATTGTTGGAGGTACTAGATATTTGTTTGGTTGTTGGCGTAAATGTCTATCCCTTGTTTTCTTTGGTGGCCCTTTGGTCGTCTGAATGAACTTCGGTTAGTCGGCTCGGTGGTTTTTAGCCGGACATTTTCATGAGGCCTTGTAGCTTTTCATTAAAGGGGATAATCATCGTATTTCCTTTGATCTAGATCGATTAGATTGTCTCTAGATTCATATTGACATATTTTTTGTGTACACCAGAGATGATAGATCGATCCTTTGATAGTGTAACTCAGTTTTCTCCAAGTAAATGCAACAATCCCCTCTGGTGAGCCCGTTCTTCCCACTTTCCCTTCCTTTTCCTTTGAGTTGTGAACCTATAAACAAATCAAAATTTAACATCTAGAGTTTTCTAGTTTTGTGAAACCATAGCACACAGTTTTGGAAGTTTTTTTGGGTATGCTCTTTTGGTGTTCACTTCATAATGTTATGGGTGCCTTGGGCTATATATATTGAGCTTTGCAGCCTCATTTTGACTTTAATTATGGCTACTCATTTTATGTTTATGGCTCCGAGGGGCTATTTGCAATTAATTCGGCATATTATAAAACTATACTTTCTGCCGGTGCTCTAGACAAGGATGACAACTGTATCCTTAACCTTTTCCAAAATTTTTTTTTTTCATTTAGTTATTCAGCTGGTTAGGAGATTTATGTTAAATAGGATTTAATAAATGAGATAAATTTTGTGATGGAGATGGAGCTCTTGATGTCAGAATAGATCCTATAAACTTAGCTCTCATTAAGATTTAATAAGCCTGGTTTTATGTCATAATACAGATGGAAGACAATGAAAAATGATGAAAAATCTTTCATTTAACAAAGCCTTGGCTTAAATTTTTATTTTTTGATATTTGATTGGATTTGTGTTAAACACATTCCTAAATCCTGTTAATTAACCATAAGATAATACACTTAATCCCGAGAATTGAACAAAACATCACATTTATTCAGTGTAGAAAAATTCTGTAAAATAAATTAGGAAAGCAAGCTTCTTTCCTCTAACCCAATCCGTTGAGAAAAATTTACATACATAAGACATACGCAGCGCCAGGGAGGTTATTCAAAGGGTGTTGGGGATTATATCTGCATTATATCTCATGTAACTTACATGTAATCTACCTGTAAACTACAAATATTTACTAGTGAATAACTTCTCTGATATACGCAGCACTGCGGACTTAAATTTTTCTCCAATCCGGTTCCTAATCTTTTTTCTTCCTCCCCAGAAAGAAAGACAGCCCCCAATACACAAACCCGGCCAGAAAAAAACTCACAAACCAAGCGTTGTTGTACAGCCCAACAAAAAACCTAGAGGTGATCGACAAAATTCCCACCTTTTTCAAAAATCCCGGCAACACCGGCGATACTCCGGCCACCAACGCCGCCATAGCCACCAAATTATACCCTCTCCAATAATAATACTTCCCCTTCCCATCTTCCTTATACAATTCCTCTACATCCAGCTCCATTCCTTTCACCAGATAATAATCCACAATCATTATCCCACCAATCGGTCCGATCAGCGCAGATGATCCCAGCAACCATGTATACACAAAGCTCTCGCTTGATCCCAACAGCTTCCATGGTTGAAACAACAATCCAATCACTGCCGTGACGATTGCACCTCGCCGGAAATTGAAAACAGAGGGATTGAAGTTAATGAGAGCGTTTGCGGGGGCGACCATGTTGGCTGCAATGTTGGTTGTGATGGTGGCGAGGCTGACGCCGANACCGTGACGATTGCGCCTCGCCGGAAATTGAAAACAGAGGGATTGAAGCTAATGAGAGCGTTTGCGGGGGCGACCATGTTGGCTGCAATGTTGGTTGTGATGGTGGCGAGGCTGACGCCGATGATGGCGATGAGTTTGATGAGAGGGCCGCCGGGGATTTCAGCGAGGAGATGGATCGGATCGGAGATGAGCCGGCCGAGGATGAGTTGGGTGGAGGAAGTTACAGCAAGGCCGACGAAAGTGAAGAGACCCATGAAAACGGGGAGGCCGATTTGGCCGAGAATTTGGTCGCGTTGCGATNGGCGAGGAGATGGATCGGATCAGAGATGAGCCGGCCGAGGATGAGTTGGGTGGAGGAAGTTACAGCGAGGCCGACGAAAGTGAAGAGACCCATGAAAACGGGGAGGCCGATTTGGCCGAGAATTTGGTCGCGTTGCGATCGGGCGTAGCGGGAGAAGTCGGGAATGTTGAGGGCAACTGTGGCCCAGAAGCTGATGTTGGCGTTGAGGGCGGGGAAGAAGAGGGGCCAGAACTCCGACGGGGAAAGCCGGGAGGTGAGGGAGAGCATTGGGCCGAAGCCGCCGGAAGAGGAAACGGACCAGAAGAGGAGAGAGGAGGTGAGGAGGATGAGAATTGGAGCAGAGTAGATTTCAAGTTTGCGAATTGCGTTCATTCCGGGCCAGATGAGGGCGATTTGAGCGAGGCAGAAGAAGAGGAAGGAAGCAAATTGGAGTGGGAGAGGGGGGTGGGAGAGGGGGAGCAAGAGGAGGAGGAGAGCGCGGCCGCCGATCCAGGATTCGATGGAGAACCAGCCGCAAGCGACGAGGGAGCGGAAGAGGGAGGGAAGGAAGGAGCCGCGGGGACCGAAGGTTGAGCGAGCGAGGATGGGGAAGGGAAGGCCGTGGCGGGTGCCGGGGAAGGCGGATAGGGTGAGGGGGAGGAGGAGGAGGAGGTTGGAGAAGGAGACGGTTGCTATGCCTTGCCACCAAGACATGCCCAGGTCAACGAGGGAGCCGGCGAGGTAATAGGAGGGGATGCCGACCACAAGGCTGATCCAGAGGCTTGCAATGNTGAGGTTGGAGAAGGAGACGGTTGCTATGCCTTGCCACCAAGACATGCCGAGGTCAACGAGGGAGCCGGCGAGGTAATAGGAGGGGATGCCGACCACAAGGCTGATCCAGAGGCTTGCAATGNCGTTGCTATGCCTTGCCACCAAGACATGCCGAGGTCAACGAGGGAGCCAGCGAGGTAATAGGAGGGGATGCCGACCACAAGGCTGATCCAGAGGCTTGCAATGTCAAACGCTGTGAAGTTGCGGCGCGACTGAGGAATCGGGGCGAGATCATCTTTGGAGGAGGAGGAAGCGGAGGAGGGGGAGGAGAGGAGAGGTTTGAGGGATGGAGAGTGGTGATGTTGGAGGTGGACGGGACTGGAGAAATTGGAGGGGAAGAAGGGACGGAGTTCGCCGTGGCGGCGAGGGTTGGATGTGTTGCACAGGCGGAGAGGAAAAAAGAAAAGGTTTTGGTGATGGTGGTGATGAAGGAGGCGAGATTCCATGGTTTTACTTTAGGGTTGGAGGGTCAGAAATGAGCGGTATTTTTAATTTAAGGAAAAAATAGACAATTGTCTTTTTACATAATTAAATGAATAATGAGCCTCATCCCAATGGAAGGGAAAATCATGCAAAATTTTAACTCTATCCTGATTTCAGTTGTTGTCCTATCTTAAAAATATTTTTACTCTATTTAATTTTAGAGATAATTTCAAAAATATTATTTTATAAAATATGATAAAATTTTAATGAAGGTGACATTTCTTTTCTATCTATTTAGTATAATATTTTAAACAACATAACAACAACAACAACAACAACAACAAAATCTTAGTCTCATTACGTGGGGTGGGCTACATGAATCCTTTTCTCCGTTGCATCCTATTTCGTGTCATATTTTCATTCAGTTCTAATAAACTAAGATAATCTTTTACATAATAAGCCCAAGTTTTCCTAGGTCTACCTATGCCTTTCTTAACATATGTCGAATCTAAAACATCTACTCTCCTAATCTGATCATCAGATGGTCGATGCTTAATGTGACCAAACCATCTAAGACGACTTTTTCTAATTTTGTCCGTCACAGGAGCTACACAAACCCTATCACGGGTTACAACTTACAATCTCTGCCTTTCTTAAAATAAGTTTTGGTTAGGGATTATACAACCAAGACAGATTAGGATTATTGGAGTAAACNAAGGGATGGAGAGTGGTGATGTTGGAGGTGGACGGGACTGGAGACATTGGAGGGGAAGAAGGGACGGAGTTCGCCGTGGCGGCGAGGGTTGGATGTGGTGAAGTGGCGGAGAGGAAAAAAGAAAAGGTTTTGGTGATGGTGGAGATGAAGGAGGCGAGATTCCATGGTTTTACTCTAGGGTTGGAAGGTCAGAAATGAGTGGTATTTTTAATTTAAGGAAAAAATAGACAATTGTCTTTTTACATAATTAAATGAATAGATATTTCTATCCTGATTTCAGTTGCTGTCATATCTTAAAAATATTTTAACTCAATTTAATTTTAGAGATAATTTCAATACTATTTTATAAAATATGAAAAAATTTTAATGAAGGTGACATTTTTTATCTATCTATTTAGCATAATACTTGAAACAACATAACAATAACAATAAAAACAACAGCAAAGTCTTAGTCCCACTACGTGGTGGGCTATATGAATCCTTTTTCTCCATTGCGTCCTATTTCGTATCATATTTTCATTTAGTTCTAATAAACTAAGATAATTTTTTACACAATAAGCCCAAGTTTCCTAGGTCTACCTATGCCTTTCTTAACATATGTCGAATCTAAAACATCTACTCTCCTAATCTGATCATCAAATGGTCGACACTTAATGTGACCAAACCATCTAAGATTACTTTTTCTAATTTTGTCCGTCACAGGAGCTACGCCAACTCTATCACAGGTTACAACCTCTGTCTTTCTTAACATAAGTTTTGGTTAGGGATTATACAACCAAGACAGATTAGGATTATTGGAGTAAACAACATGTTGGCATCATAGTGACCATGCTTAGGACGTTGATGTCTCGGAGCAATTTAAAGAGTTCAAATTTTTCTCTAGTTGAATTCAACGTATTCTTTTTTTTTCTACTTGCTATTTAAGTTTTTTAATATAAATATTTCCTTTCTCTTCAATAAATTACATTTTACTTGTAGCAATATATTTAAGAAATGAAGAATGAGATTTATCTAGCAAGCGATGATCTTTACCGCAGTATGATTCAGTTCACTTAAATCGCCGCAAGTTCACCATTTTAGATAAAATTTGGAATTTTTTTTCTTGTTATAATCAAGCGATCTTGTTGTTCCTGGAGTGCACATGAAGTATCCCAAACATGTTAAAGCATGCAAAGAACAAATTACATGAAAATCATCAAATTCCCTTCCCCACCATTTCCCCATCTATATAACCCCCACATTCCCTCTCCTCCCCAACCCAGCAGCCGCCAACCATGGCTCCCCAACCCTTTCCCCCCACCATTGGCCCCGTCCAACGCCGCTACCGCCCGCTTCGCTGCCTCGCCTTCCTCCTCCTCTCCCTCATCATCTTCTTCGGCCTCATCATCCTCATCTTCTACCTCTCTGTCCGCCCCACCACTATCTCCTACTCCGTCGACGACGCCCACATCCGCAACTACAACCTCTCCTCCTCCGGCGAACTCAACGCCACCTTCGACTTCACGCTCCTCGCCTACAATCGCAATCGCCATGTCTCCATATACTACGACTCCGTCGCCGTTGCCGTCTGGTACGACGACCAAATGCTAGCTTTTCGTGAACTGCCACCGTTCTACCAGCCAAAGCGGAACGCGACGCGGCTTGTGCTTGCGTTGTCGGCGACGGCGGCACCTTTGTTGGGGCCGGTGGCGGAGGGGCTGAAGCATGACAGGTCGGCGGGAGAGGTGGCGTTGGAGGTGAGGGTGAGGGCGCTGATAAGGTTTAAGGTTGGGGCGGCGAAGACGAAGCATTATGTCATGAGAGTGTACTGTGCGCCGGTGGTGGTGAGATTCTCGCCGGCGGAGGGTTTCCAGAGGTCGTTTTGCGATGTGGATGTGTGATTAGTTTGCATTTTAGTAGAGAGTTTTAATTCATGTTGTAATTTGGGTGTCATTAGGTAAAATCATAAATGCAAGGTTTTCCTTTCTTCTTTTTTTCATATTTATGTGTGAAGGATGCACGCAGCTCTTCGTGCGTAATCCCCTCTCAATAACTCATCAATAACCTCTGCGAAGGTTATTGGGAGGTTATTGCGGAGTTATTTCAGATTAATTTGGAGTCAATACCATAACACTAGAGAAAATGTGAAAGTTTAACCGCAGAATCTGAAAGTGTAACCACGGATGGTATTGACTCCAAATAATGCCGAAATAACTCCGCAATAATCCCGCCGATAATCTTCACAGGGGTTATTGAGCGATAATTCGGAGGGGATTAAGCACGGAGAGCTGTGTGCGTTTTTCGTACGTAAAATTTTTTTCGTAATTGTGACAATTTGATTTTATTTTTTATTTTTTTTTGTTTGAAANGATTATTACATTTTTTTGGTTAAAATTATTGCTAACTCATTTGTATAACATCTGACATTAATATTGTGTGCAGAGCATCATATAGTTAGTTGAGAATGAAAGTAGATGTATGGTGAGCTACGTCATGTTAAGAAGAATTTAATTTTCTTACTATTTGATTAATTAACATTAAGTATTAATCTAGTTTTATTAATTATGCGATTTTTTCATGTAAATTTTGAAAGTTTTGATTTATATGAATTTCACATAATTTTTTTTATTTTCTAAAGTTAAATAATAAAGTATTATTGTTTGCTATTGATTTTTTTTAATAGCGTCATATACATGATAAATAAGTTGTGTGGGAAGATTCACAGTTGTAGAGTGATAATTTAACATCTCAGTATTGTATGAAAATTCAGCACGCACAAAATTTATTAAGAAATTAACATGATGAGACAATACAATTTTTTTTAGGTGGAAAGATTCTGAAAATGGAGAAAATCATGGAATCTAGTTCAGTAAAATTAATCTGCCAATCTTCAGTGGGACAGACAGAGATGGTTTCAGTTGTGGAGCCCTTCTTGTCAGAGTGCACTATAGCAGAACCTTACAAATGTTGCACAGAGTGTGATGCTCCTTCAGAAGAGAGCATCATAATCCATGTGACGCAGAGACTCAAGGATCACCAAGATGTAGAGCCGTAATTGTCACGGTTCATACATCCCAAACGATTACAGATCATCTCAGAAGAAGAATTGGAGAGATTTCAAGAGGATTGCCAGAAGCGTTTTGAAAATTTTGAGTTAATATAGGGAAAATATGTTAATATTTTTGAAGAATTGGAGCTATACATTGATGTCTTTTGAGAGAGTGAGTAAAGGAAGATAGTGATTGTGTATTCCACCTTAGGGACTTGGGTCGTGCAGGTCATTTGAAGTGGAAGACATATTCTAAGCCGCAAAGGTGGATGCGCGCAAAGGGTAGATCACAATTCAGTGTAGATGTTGCAATAACTTCATCATCAACAAGAAAGGGAATCCCTCAGGCATCTTGAGACATGATAAAGTAGATCTGATGTCTTCTGTAATAAAGAAGATGATCAAGCGAATGGTCTCCTGACATGTCCTACTAGCAAACTATGTCTCCAATAGTTGCATTATCAATATCTACAAAGAGGGGATTACATACCGCCCCACATAGATCATCATGATTTTGTCAGGCCCTTCAGCACGGTGTCATTCATTAGCAAATGTGACATAATGTTTAGAAAAAGAGCTGGATATTGTCAGAACAGGAGAATTCCAAGGATCAGTGAGAATTTACTTGTCTGTCGGGTCTATCTTAGTACTTAAGAGGAATGGAGATGACCTGGCTAAGCATTGTGTCCCGGGCGTACCACGAATAAGGATGTCTGTTAGTTTCAGGAGGATGGACGACAGCAAGGTGGCATATGGATACTGTCTTGACCCAGATCTCGAAGGAATACATCCTTTGGAGTTATGAGATAGCACACCTCTAAGCGTATTCAAAGGGACTTTTGTCCTGGAGTATGCCTTAGGAGGAGGGTTAGTCTCCACAATTCTAAACAACAGGGGAGGACACGGCAGATGGCCCAAAGGTAGAGATTGCTCTTCGAATACAGATGTTACTTCATATATTTTCCATGATGTACACCAAACAGCAGGATCATATTGTATTTTGATGCATTAGATTTTTTGAAGAATAACAAAGTTTGCTTTTAGCAACATGTGTGAGTGATTCAATGTCGTTGGACTAAGGGTCTGTTTGGGGAAAGTACAACTTATTGAATAATTTGTTGATAAACTGATTAAAAATAATCTGCTGATAAGTTAGGTGCGGTGACTATTATAAATTTTTATTTTCTTGGAAAAGTCAGACCACAACCAAAAAGTTGCCACCGCACCTAGTTAAGTGCGGTGTGAAAACGCTGTTTTTAGCATTTTGAAAACATAGAAGCTGCCAAAATGCATTTTACCCAAACAGACCTAGTGCGTTTTCAAAATGTCACCGCACCAAATAAGCTGTCCCAAACGGGCCCTAAATCTTGGATTTAGTCTAACAAATACTCACGAACAAAGAATGATATTAAAAGAAAAAATATCTTTTTATACATGTTAATAATAAAAATCACACAGAGTACTTAAAAAAAACAAAACATCAAATTTGAAACACTTTCACAATATCGAAAATCCCAAGACCAACACTCATGAAATCTTTACATGCACAAGATTCATACATTCACGAATGACAACACAAATTAACATCTATTCTCGTTCATCACAAGTTACACTCATTCACAAATTCCCACAACTTTATCACTTCACCGCATCTCGTCATCTTTTTTCTTTCGTTTGGGTTGGATACCAAGTCTTCGGACCTTCCTTCCCAACAAAGTGTGATTCTCCACCTCTTAGGTTGAGCAACAAGTCTTTGGACCGTCCCTACCTAATGTGAAATTCTTCACCTCTTAGGTTGGGCAACAACTCTTCGGACCGTCCCTTCCTAATGTGCAATTCTTCACCTCCAACGTTCGGCAACATGTGTTTGGACCGTCCGTTCCCAATGTGCAATTCTTTACCTCTTAGGTTGGACAACAAGTCTTCAGACCGTTCCTTCCTGATGTAAAATTCTCCACCTCTTAGGTTGGGCAACAAGTCCTTAATCTTCTCCTCTTAGGTTGGGCAATAAGTCTTCGGACCATCCCTTCTTAATGGGCGATTTTCCACCTCTTAGGTTGGGCAACAAGTCTTCGAACCGTCCCTTCCTAATGTGCACGAAACAAGTCTTCGGCCCTTCCCTTTCTAATGTGTGATTCTCCACCTCTTAGGTTGGGCTACAATTTTTCGGACCGTCCCTTCCTAATGTGCAATTCTCCACCTCTCAGGTAGGACAACATGTTTTCGAATCGTCCCTTCCTTATGTGGAATTCTCCACCTCTTAGGTTGGTCAACAAGTCTTCGGACCGTCCCTTCTTAACGTGCAATTCTTCCATCTTAGATTAGGTAACAAGTCTTTAGACCGTCCCTCCTAAAGTGCATTTCTCCACCTCATAGGTTGGGCAACAAACCATCGGACTGTCTCTTCCTAATGTACAATTCTTCACCTATTTGGTTGAGCAGCAAGTGTTAAAACTGTCCATTCTTAATGGGCAATTTTTCACCTCTTAAGTTAGGATACTACATCATTCGGGATTTCCCTTCTTAATGAGCATTTATTCACCTCTTAGGTTGGGATACCACATCCTCCAGGATCTCCCTTTCTAACATGCAATTCTCCACCTCTTAGGTTGGGCAACAAGTCTTCAGATTGTCCCTTCCTAATGTGCAGTTCTCTACCTCTTAGGTTGGGCAATAAGTCTTCAGACCATCCCTTCCTAATGTGCAATTCTCCACCTCTTAGGTTGGGTAACAAGTTTTTGGACCATCCCTTCCTAATGTGCAATTCTCCACCTCTTATGTTGGGCAACAAGTTTTTGGACCATCCATTACTAATGTGCAATTCACTACCTCTTAAGTTAGGCAATGCCCCGACCCTAAATTATGTAGATATTTATGTTCCTTAATATGCCAAAAACTTGAGCCAAGCTTATATTTAGTGGCCAGTGAAATCAAATGTAATATGATAAAATTAAAGAAATAATTTTCTCACTAGGGGTACTACGTAAGAAAAAATTTTCTCACTAGGGGTTTTACACAAGTAATATAGAGTTTTCTTTAAAAACCCCAGTATCGATCTCTGATAAAATACAACAAAAGTCATCTAGAATCTTATCTAGACAGACATAACTTACCTTTAATACTCACCATTAATAACAAGACCCAATTTTTTGATTAGGGATAAAAGATTTTTGTCAATGTCAAGGAATCAACTTCATATTTGCGCCCATAGATTGCCCTCAGATAAACATGAAAGTAGACGCTGGAAACAAGATCATCCTAACTCTTTTGAGGAAGAAGGGAAAATATGTAAGAGGCAATTCAACAGGCTTGCTCTCGTCTGTCCTATGGGCTGTCCAAACCACTCCATCTTTTGTGGCTGGGCAAACACCTTACATGCTTTCACACAGAATGGAAGTGTTGCTACCAGTTGAAAAGAGTCAACATAGACCTAGAGTTGTCACTGCAATCTTTCGACGAAGAAAATCTCACTGATTGGCAAGATGCAAATGGTTAAGCGGCTAGTGTAAAAAAATGGATATGTTATAGATATTAGAATTTTATTTAAAGTTAACATACTAGGGGTTCTACGCAAGTATATGTATCGTTCAAGTAATATAGGGTTTTCTTTAAAACCTGGAGTATCGATCCCACAGAGAAGCGAAGTAAGAAATCCCTTCCGCTTAGTTCTAATATAGTATTATTATGTCTTAGTTTAGAATGTGGATTAAAGATGCTTTTCTATTAACTACTCCTAAATACAAACTTAAATCTAAAAATAAACCTAACTAGATAAATTGGTTTGATAAATTTTGCGAAGTAAAAAACTTTCTTCCCCTTGTGATATCCTAGAAACTGTGTAGGAATGGGATGCTTATAATCTAGTATGAACAGTGAAAATAGGAGCAAAAAACTAATTTACCCAATTTTGAGTGTATAACGTTGCTTGGTTAACTATAGGTTACCCAATTCCTTAATCTACTAGATTCTCATGATGAAACTTCCAGTCTATCACCCTAGAGTCACCTTCTCCTAATAGCCCTTTAATTGGCTCAATCATAGATTTAAGATACAAAGCCCTGGATAAAATTGGTATCTAGTCTGTCATCATAGAAATACCAATTTACACCTAATCAACAAATATATCCCTAACATTGCATTGAATCTTTGGACTAATATTCCTTCATCCATAAATTCAATGTGGTTCCTCCAAGTTCTTTAGACCATAGCCCTCCCGGATCATTATGATTTACAACCAATTTTAACATACCAATTGGTTAGATTGAATATGTAAATGAAGCATGAAGTAAGCACCATGACTTTAATATGAAAAACCTTTTCTAACATGCATCTTAACATCCTAAACATTCATCTAAGTAATTGCAAAAGAAAATTATAGGAATTCTACTTCAAAAAGCATGTGTCACGCATAACAGTAAACTTCATTAAATCAAAGAAAATCCACTAAATAAGTGTTTACAACAAGTACAAGATAATGAAGAACATAATACTTAGTTTTTTCCATTTGAAAGAAAGATGAAAATCCCTCCAACAATGTCTCCTGCTAATCCATGCAATGCTAATACAAAGCGGAACGAGAAGCGGCTCGTGCTTTATTCTCGCGAGGTCAACGCCATTGTTGGGGCTGGTGACGAAGGGGCTGAAGCATGATCTGTTAGCGGGAGAGGTGGCATTGGAGGTGAGGGTGAGAGCGCTGATAATTTTTAAGGTTGGGGCCGCAAAGACGAAGCATTATGTGATGAGAGTGTACTGTGCACCGATGGTGGTGAGGTTCTCGCCAGCGGAGGTTTTCCACAGGTTGTTTTGCGATGTGGATGTATGCTTAGTTTGCATTTTAGTAAAGAGTTTTAATTCATGTTGGAATTTGGGTGATATTAGGTAAAATCATACAGGTAAGTTTTTTTTCATATTTACCTATAGAGAATGCACACACGTCTTTGTGTGTAAACCCCCCCCCCCCCCCCC
>JXCR01121107.1:34269-55035 GCA_002079205.1 Phalaenopsis hybrid cultivar
CCCCCCCCCTCCCCCGCGAATAACCTATCAATAACCACTGTGAAGGCTATTAGGGGATTATTGCGGGGTTATTTCGACATTATTTGAATTCAATGTCGTAACACCAGAGAAAATGTGAAAGCTTAACTTCGGAATGTGAAAGAGTATCCGCGGATGGTATTGACTCCAAATAATATCAATATAATTTTGCAATAACTCCTCTAATAATCTTCGCAGGGGTTATTGAGGGTTATTCGGAGGGGATTAAGCACGAAGAGTTGCATGTGTTCTCCGTATGCAAATATTTCTCTGTAATTATGACAATTTGATTTTTTTTCTTCGAACCTTTAAGTGTATTTTGAATATGTATTTTCTTAGTTATGGTTGATGATTATTACATTTTTTTTGGTTAAAATTATTGCTAATTCATTTGTATATCATCTGACATTAATATTGTGTGCAGAGCATCATATAGTCAGTTCACAAAGAAAGTAGATGTATGGTGAGCTACGTTATGCTAAGGAGAATTTAATTTTTTGCCATTTGATTAATTAACATTAAGTATTAATCTAGTTTTATTGATTATGCAATTTTTTTGTGTAACGATTCAAAATTTTGATTTATATGAATTTCACATAATTTTTTATTTTCTAAAGTTAAATAATAAAGTATTATTGTTTGCTATTGATTTTTTTTAATAGCATCATATACATGACAAATAAGTTGTGAGTGGAAAGATTCGTAGCTGTAGAGTTATAATTTAAAATCTTAGCGTTGTTGAAAATATAGCACACACAAAATTTATTAAAAAATTAACATGATGAGGCAATATGATTTTTTAAAGTGGAAAGATTCTAGAAATGGAGAAAATCATGGGGTCTAGCTGAGCCAAAATAATCTATTATGTGACTGTAAGTACATATATTCACTCTTCTCCTGAATTAGAAAATAAAGAATTACAAAGCTGATAATTACAAAGGTATAATGGTAATCTTGTTTTCCTAGTTGTTATAATTGGATTATAAAAGTTATGATTCTAGATAATAATAATGATAGTTAGGCAACAAAACCTATAGTTATTCGCTAAAAATGAGTAGTTTGCCATAAATATTGTGGCCATGAGGATCTAAAATACATAAGCCATAGAGGGGATCTAAAATAACATTAATTGAGAGTGCACCACATAAGTTGTAATTAGTCATGTAGCCCTTAGTTGGGAGATGTGATGATAGTGTGCCACATAGGCTGTTGTTAGTCACGTAGCCCATAGTGGGAAGCTATAATAGTAAATGACCACATATGTTGTAGCCGGTCCTGATACACCTATAATATATAGTGATTTTAGGCACATTTTTATACCTATTTTTGAGATATTGTGCTTTAATGGAAGATATTTTTGTGTTTTTCTTTCAGACACAAGTAAAAATATGAAAAATGCTTAAAGGAATGAAAAATGATCAAATTTAGAGCAAATAGGTGAAAATTGTGCTAAAATGTTTTCATGCCTAAGTGCTAGATTCGATGCTTAAGCGCAGGTTAAATAGAGAAGGTCGCACCTTAGTGTTAGAGTCCGCGCGCTTAAGCGCCAGAGGCAGTTATTTGATGACTAAATTTGGTTTTGTGAATTTTGAAGAGGTATTTGAGGCACCTTTTGGCATAAATAGGTGGTTACAACCACCAAAGACGAAAATACTTGTGAAAGGAGGCAACACTTGGGGAAATATATTGAATCAAGACATATTTTGAAGAGATACCAAGACACCTATTGGAAAATTATAAAATAAGGAAGATTGAAACTTTGAAAGTGTGTGTGCTTGAAAAGAGAAAGTTTTGAAAGTTCTTAAAGAAATTAGTTTGAAGAGTTAGTTTGGAGACATAATTAGAAGAGATACCAAGACACCTATTGGGGAGTTAGTATGGAGAGATTTTCAGACACCACACCAAATATTTAATTTATCCTTTTGTTTTAGTTTTATACTGAGAGTGTTGTAAAAGAGAAGAGATTCAAAGGAACTTCAAGAGTTTGGTGAAGGATTTTAGATAAGTTTTATCTTTTGTTTTAGACTACTTTTAGTTTTAATTGAAACTTATTGTTGGTTTGACAATGATTTCTACTTTTAAACTAAAGTGTGGTTTGTTTTCTCCAAGGATTTTGAGTATTTTTCTTTATCTTTCATCTTAAAATGATAAGTAATTAAGTAATGGATAAAAGATTCTGAATAGTTTTCTTTATCTTTCTTCTTAAAATGATAAGTAATTAAGTGTTGGATGGATGTTATGGAAAGTATTAATCTTTAATGTTGGAAGAAATAGTGATGATTTAAATCCATGTACTTCATTTACTTCTTGATTTGGCCAATCCAGATGCTAGAATTTGTTTTGAGAACATGTAAGAACCGGGCTGGTATTGTCTCAGTTAACAATTGGAAAGAATCGCATGAGGTTGTATGAATGAGAATGTAGTTCATATGATTGAGTGTAAATAAAGAGGAAAATATTCATTGAAGAGTGTAGAGTTTGAGGACTTTAAAGTGATAGGTTAAAGCCCCAAACTTGGTTTATTATTTTAGGTTCTGATACAAGATGTTAGCCCCAAGGTGGAGGGAATCGAGGGAACTCTAGAGTGAGAGTTGGTATCTTCCTTGCCTAACCGGTCTTCAGAACTATTCAAACTTTAAATTAGTCAATGTTCTTTATAACATCTCTAGTAAGGGTAAAAATTATTATTGCTCTTATTTGACACAGCACAATTTGCATACTTCCACCACAGAATTCCTATACTTATTACTGATTCATGATAGGGAGACTGATATTTTTATATTAAATGCTTTTCTTCTACAAAAACTCAAGTTATCTTGTTAAGTTGTTACTATTTTATCAAAATATCAAAAATATTTAAACTTTCATTACTGCAAAAATATCTATAGTTTAAATAACAATCTTTTTAAAAATTAGAAAGTTTTCAAAAGTGCATATTGCATCATTTCTTTGTGGGCCTATTACTTGATAATGATATGTATACTTGCGAGTATCTCAATATATATAAATTAAAAAGTTAAATTCTTATTTTTCTTCGGGATCAAGTTTTTGGTTTTGTTGAGAAATAAGGAAATATAAGTGAAAAATATAATCAGAGTTATTGTTATATTGTTGCATATAAACAGTCGGGATCAAGTCCCTGCAAGAGCATTAGCTGGCCACAATAGCTGTAGTGGAAGGTTTTAATGAAATAGCTAGCCACGTAATGTCATCGATAGGAGTTGTAGTAGTAATTAGCCACATAAGCTATGGTGGGCAGCAGCAATAGCGTCAATTCGCCCCAAATGCCATAGTTGATGCTACACTAGTTTGTGGTTGTAACCCTTTTTCTTGGGTTTGCTATTACATGAGAGATATCATCTATTAGTACACGATATTAGGAGGAGACTTCAGGAGTCTGGAGAATTTCATCGTATTTTGAGTACTTGTTTGTAAGTAGCTATCACTGAGAATATTGTCGGATCTTTGATACAATATTATTGGATACCCCGTATTCGGGATACATCGTTATAATGTACAATTGACAAATAGTTATATTTTATTCATGGTGTGACATTAGACCATGTTTAGAGGACTTCATTACTACATAGTGTACTTTGTTATTCCACAATGTATATTGTTACTCCACAACATATTTTATTACTCTGCAAAGTCGACCAACAATAGTGAGCAAAGGTGCCCAACGAGCAATGGTAGGCAGCTGCGGAGGTTGGGTAAAATCACTGGGTCTTTGGTTTAAAGCACCATTGAAAATTGACATATTCTTCTCATTCGTCTTCCCCACTCAAATTGAAGAGAGAGGGACTATTTATAACATTAGAGGAGTGGTATTTCATTCTTTGGCAAAAAGTCACCCAATTGAATGACCCGCATTGATTCTCCTTATTCAAAGGTGATTTTTTAATGATTTGATGGCTTTAATAACCTTATAATCAGGTGTTGTTGGGGCTCACTAGATTACTCTCATTGAGACTCTCAATTTGATTATAGGCATGTCAACAGACTTCATTGACTCTACAAATAGTCAAACAAGGCCTTCAAATGTTGTTTAAAGGCTTCATACGATGTTGATTTGACTCAGATTGGACCAAATTCAACTCATTGAGTCAGTCAATTTAACTATAGGTTTCCTAAAATTAGAGCTCTATATAATATTTAATTTATGTCTCAACATGGTTTTATCCAAAATTTGTCTTGAGATTTGTGCAAAATGATGAAATTTATTGATAACACATCAGTTGCCCCCTTAATTTTGGACATTGGTGTTTGCATCATCCAATAAAATAAGTCATTGTGAAAGTTTATCATTATTTTAAATCCCAAAAAAACTTTTACACTGAATTGAAATAAGTAATATATGATACAGATGCTTTGTGGAGCTTCAAAAAATGGAAAAAATGAATCCAGAATGTCAAAAATGGTGAAGTAAATAATTTAGAAAAGATATTGGATAATATCAATACTTCAATGTTGGTGGTGGCCGAAAAGCAATGATTCAACATTTAGGTGTGGTGCATATATAAGCATACCTTGGTGCATATGCATATGCATAAGAGCAAATAAGTAGTAATATGCGTTAAAGATGTAACAAGATTTGCAAGCAAGCAAGAATGCAATATAAGATGCAAATGTGTCTGCGATTCTGTGTAGGTGCAAGCACATACTCCTACAAGTGCTTTTCATGGGTACACTTGTGCTCATGCACACACTTGAGTGAGTGCTTTAGCTGGAGCAATAGGCAGCGGGTAGCTGAGACCGCAGACGGGTAGCGATGGTGTTGTTGTAAGTTAGTGAGCGGCACTACGACGACTTGGATGTGGGGTGGTGACGATGTTGTGCTAGCACGCAATGAAAACCACTATCACGCAATGGCACACACATGGTAGGCAACATTGTGGGTCTCAATAGATTGGGACAAGTAGAAGTGACTATCAAAAGTAGTTGCATGGACCATGACAGGCCTAATCAAGGCAAAGGACATGAAATGAAATGGGTTAGGTCAAGCTTAGCAGTTCTACAAATCACTTCCGTGTTTGTACATGTGAAGTGCACTTTCTTGCATGTTTTTTTGGATGTGTGCACGAGTCTGTGCATGCACTCACAAAACTGCAAGCCCTAAAAATTTGATTTTATATTATTTTTATTCACCGCCATGTTAGCCAGTTTTTGGCCTCTAAATTGGCCCAAAAAGAAAGATAGAATGCAACTTTCATTTTTGATATGTATGGAGTCCCTTGACGTTTTTTGTGCCTCTATCTACGTTGGCATTACACAACCTCTACAGTTCCTTTGGCCTATTTTTCTATCTTCTTTCACGTTGGAGTAACTCAACTACTAAATTTGTTTGATCAGTTATTGTGCCTCTTCTTGCGCTTGTGATCATACCTCTTAAAGTTTATTTGATAATTTGATGTGCTTTCTTCTATGTTGGTGCAGTGCAACCCCTAGAGTTCTTTTGGCCAATTATTGTGCCACCTAATGCACTGGTATTATGAAACCACAAGAGTTTCTTTGGTCTATTTTCACCCTAAATTTTGGTATGTCGTTGTCTAACTTCTTTGACGGTGACTGTTAACTTATGGGATGCTTTGGTCTAATTTTTGGGATGCTGCCACCCAACATCTAGGTTGTTATTGCCTAAGTTCTAGGATGTTATCACTCAACTTTTAGGATGCTTTCTCCCAACTTTTGGGATTCTTTCACACAAATCGGGGATGTTGTTACTCCACTTCTTCGATGTTGCTACATGATGTAAGAAAGATGATTCCTTACAACTTGGCCTCTGAGATAAAGAAAAAAATATAAAAATTATTGACAAAATCAAATATATTCTGACGCGAGTATTCCCCCCAGTAAGAGCTTGGTAGTATTGAATTTTGTCTAGGTTTGATATTCTTAGAATTCTTGAGTTAAGTAAATTTTTGGAGGCTTAAAGCCTCATGGGATTTCTTAACATGTACCTGTAATCATTAAGGCATTCAACCTTCTGAGATTTTTTGATGCATTTTACCTTCTGAGATTTATAACCTTCTCAATTTTTTTTTTATGTACTCATATCTTCTGAGGCTTATAACCTTCTGAGATTTTTTAATGTACATATAACATTCTCAAAATTTTTCATTGCAGACCCTATCAACCACTTACTCTCATGGAGACTTTCTAGTAAGAACCATTTCCACTACTAGTTTGTCATCATGACTACCTCATGAGTGTGCCTTCTATGAGTGTTTTTTTTTTGTTATTTTTAATGGAAATTTGATTCGTCAGCTTGTCTATTTATTTATCATCAAATGACTCCATTTTTCAAATAAATCTCCCTCTCATATCATAAAAATGAACCGAAGAGAAAAAAAATAAAAAAGAAGGATATACAACAAAAAAATTAAATAAATAAAAAAGAAATATGGAATGCTTATATAAGGTAATCTACGAGTGATAGGTCGATAGCATACCTCCAAACAAAATTGGATCGAAATATCTCAAACCAAAATATCAATGAAGAGAATCCTTACATGAGACACTCATAACCAGAGAACCAAAAATAATATTTTTGTTTTGCGGTTAAGAGCACTCCTTAAGAAAAGTATCCCTTTGATTAATTACATTATGTTGGATGCCCAAGAATACTCTCGATAAAAGAGATCTTACTTACATTATCATGATAACTGATGGATATGTCACAAAAGGATGGATTTGTCACAAAAAGATGGATATTCCATCAGAGCATCTCGCCATCTAGAGAGTCTGTACAAAGTCACATTGAAGAGGGCGAGTCCCTCATATCCATGAATGGTTAGTAGCATGTTGTCTAGCGAGGCCTAGGAAATAATAAGGTTATCAAGTATGTTTGACCCACAATTTCAAGGCTTACTAGACCATAAGGTGTTGTGATAAGATTGTCGACACTATTTTCGTTGAAGGAGTTGCCCGTTAGAAGTTGTCGATCACCAGAATGGAAATCTCATCGCCCTCTTCGGAAGGACATTTTAATATATATATATATATATATATATATATATATATATATATATATATATAATATTAGGAAAGGAGCATCAGTAGGCTACCTACATGTTAAAATAAAACTTGAGATTACAATTCAAGGAGATAAGTCAGGTTCCTCCAAAAAAGATAATACAAGAAAAACCTATGAAAAAAGATCAACCTATTGAGGAACCCTCTCCTACAAAGAAAAAACAAAGTATACCAAAATTACAGGTATAAACCCCTAAAATAACTAATAGAAAAAGAATATGAGGAGTGCAGCAGCTGTAGAGGAGCAGCAGAAATCCCAAAGAACTTTAAGATGTAGAACCTAGCATTCAGGTTTGCAATCTAAGGTAAGATGTTTGAAGATATATATATATATATATAGTTAGAAAAAATATGAAATCAAACTGACCTCATATCTTTCATAGTTTAAATGAAAGAGCACTATACCTCAAACCATATATCTATCTTGAATGATAAACACAAGACTTTAGGTGAGGCTCGATCAAATAAACTAAGAAATATATAACATTCGTTTGGTCTGTGAAACCGTTTTATTTGCCGACAATTTCCCCTATTTAATATGAAAAATTAAATAGGGTTTATATTAAGCTGGGTTTGAAAAAGCTTCCTATAAGGGCAAGCGCATATAGTTAATTACACCTTAGATAACCGAAGTCACCTAAGAAAACTCTCGAGAAAATCATGAAATATTATCTTCAAAGAGTTTAAAAGGATAGAACTTTTCAACGAAATCGGACAAAGATGTGTAAAAGGGGAATGATTTAAATTTGGAGCATTTGGTTGTAGAAAAAAAGGAAGAACTAGGAGATGTCACAGATCTGGGGGAGAACCTCGGTGACTTTCCAAGCTATCCTATAGTTTGGCTTCAGTTTTAAGGAGAAATATTTAAGTGTTTTATCCAACAAATTTTATTATTTTAGGGCTTACATTTGTGTGAAATGATCACACAAATAGCTTGGAAGATGTGAGGGTTTAGGTCGTGAAGAACGACAACCTCAGAATCCTAAGACGAGTTAGGGCTTAGATTGTATAACAGAGCTATACAAAGGCTTAAAGATAAGTTGAGGATTTATGTTACATAAGCAAACAACCTCAAAATCATATGGCTTGTTGTTTAATTCTAAGGAAGGAATTTGCTTTTGCAAGGCAAGACATGTTTTGTTGTTGAAGATGACCGTGTTGTCCACCATGCTAGCTTCAAGCTCCTCGTCGTGGTGAGTTTAAATTTTTCAGTGTGTCGGGTTATGATGTGAAATGAGATGGTCCTATGGTTGTAGTTCTTTAAATATTATGGGGCATGTTAAAGTTGATTAGAGCAACACTGATTAAGATCATGCGGTTCCCTCGTTCTGGTACTACTATTTTCTATCGGATTCACTTAGTCTAAATGAATTTATTAAACTCAACTTAACGAGTTCCATACTTTCATTTAGACCGTGGGAAGCCTCGTTAGCAACCGTAGGTTACCTCCTTTGAGGGGTTCCCGATCATCCAATAAAGACATCTTAATTTAGTTATAGTTGTTGTTTTTGTGATATTTGTGATTAAATTTTGAGTTGTCTTATATTTTGAATGTTGTGGAGGTGAATTTTGTCTTGGATGATTTTAATTTTGGTTTTGATTTTGGTTTTGTGGCTATCCTAGCAGTTTTGGTTTTCATGCAGGGTGATATCGTTGTTTAGCATGCAAGTTCGTATTTTGGTTATACATGCAGGTGAGTGAGTACAGTAAAGTGCTAAAAAGTAAAGTAAGGGAAACCAAATATGCAGATAAATAAATCATAATAAAAGCGTACCTGGAAGGTCTTCCCGACATCTCCAACTGAACTCAAAAAATGCATGTAAGGGCATTTTGTGTAAAGCGGGAAAATAAGGTTCCCAGATTATATCTTGGTGATTCCTTTATTAGTTTGATTAAGGATGATTTTATTAAGCAAGTTGTAGTGAGTTTAGTAGACCTTTGAGGTATCCAACAGGTCAAGAGAAAAAGTAGGTTCATGCTTTCCCCTTACCGCGTGGTGAAAAGTCTCGAGCTCATTTAAAATTATTATGTTGCTTAATAATCCATCCTATAAATATTTCTAGTGTTCAGTGAACATCGATGTTTCAATTATCCCTAAGAGTAGGGTGATTATCATTTATAATTCAATTTAAAAATTATGTAGATGAAGATCCTTAAAGGGACAAGTTAGTGTTATTAAAACAGTTAGCCAATTTTGATTTTAACTTAGGCTTGTAGTGCTTCTGAGGTGTTTAATTTTTATTCACTTTTCTAATCTTCATTTAACCAAATTTGATTTAACTTAAGTCACCATCAAGCCCTTAAGATCCTGATTGATGTCTTAGTCATTTTTTTTAAAGAACCTTAAATTTTAAGGGGTAATAATTCATTAACAAAACATTTGAATGTTATCTGAACATCAAAATGAGAGTATTAAATTAATGAGTTATTAACACCTAAAATCATATCCCTAAGTCTAAGATCATTCGATTTGGTAGACTTCCAAAGTTTGATAACTTAGGAAAATACAAATTTATCTTTCAATTAGGAAAAAATGAGATTGATTTCTACCAATTAATCTTTTGTGTTTAATTCATCCAAATATGTTAATTAGGATCAAAGATTACCCATTTCCATTTCTTGAATTAAGCCTAAATATTAATTAAGGCTAAATTTTCAAAATTACACTTTTGCCCCTAATGTTCTATCACTTCATAATTTATCAAATTTAATTCAAATGACTTTAGAATTTTTATCCCACCTCACTCATGGGTCAATTAAGACATCAAAGGAGAAAATGTGATTTTTCAAATTTTAATTTAATTTATATAATTATTTATATGCAAAAATAGGTTTTTTTAAAGAAAATTCCATAACTTAACCAAGGCAAAGTCTAATCCCTTGATATTTTTACTAGAGATAGAATTAAACAAGAGAACCACTTGGACCAAATTTCATGATTTTTTTTTGAGTTTTTTTTTTGAATTATTAAAATTATTTCAAGTTCTGGAGCATTAATTAATTACAAAATATTTTAAATGTAGAAACTTAAGTTTTGCATTTTTATTGAATCTATCTGAGATCAAGGAATCCAGAGAAAGAAATTTTACATTTTTTTCTGATTTTTATTTGAATTATTAGAATTTTTTAAGTGAAAGATTAAGAAAAATTCATTTTTTAGCCTTTAAAAATTATTTTAAGCTTTAAAATTCAATATCTTCACTTAGAAAATTAAGAAAAATATTCTAATTGCTCCTAAATGCTTAGGAAATAATTTAAAACATTTTCATGAATTTTACTAATGTTGTGATTTTTATTAATATTTAATTGTTTAAATATTTAAAATAGACTTAAAATGAAGTTTTTATTTTATTTACAATTTTATTTTCAAAAAATTCTTCTGATCACATAGAACTCCAAAAACTAATTTTTATGATTTTTTGAGTTATATTTTAATTATTAAAAAATCATTTTAGTGTCAAAATGACATTTAACATAAAAAATCAATTTGAGTTATCAAATGAACTCGAAATATTTTGAAATTTTTTTGGGGAGTTCTCTAATCTTCAATTTACAGTAGAGATTTAAAATCAAGTCATTTAGATGTTTACTTTTCCTAAATTAATTTTCTTTGTGTTTTAGGGTTTTGTGCAAATTAGGTATGTTTTTAATGACTTAGCTCATGAAATATTTTCCAAAGGGTTCTCTAGTTACAATAGACCTTCCAAAATTTTCTTGGATTTTTGTAAGCAACATGTAAATTATTATGATTCATTTATGTAAATAATAGACACAAACTTGAAAAATATGGATCTCTGTCTAGAGGTCTTCTCTGACTTTGAAAAAATCAGAGAAAATCCTCCATGACAAAGGCAACAACATGCCAAAATATCAAGCCATGGTGAAATTTCTACATGCATGGAGAGTTTCAAAACATTTCCAAATTGTTCTCCTCTTTTCACTGAGCACCATAATATTTTTATTTTATTTTTGTGATTTTTCTATGACAAGATATAAATTTTTAAAAGTCAGGCATTTAAATAAATCAGAAAATATCATATTTTTCTACTTAAACATGCGGCGCTGACTGGATCCTTGGCAGCTCCGAACTGTGACGCGACGCGCTCCCATTCGCCGTGCTTTCCACCCTGGCATGCCACGCAACCCGCGGTTCACTAATCAAGAGTTCATCTAGCTAGATCTCGTATGTTGGCGATATAAACGCGCGATCAGACGCCTCCCCATCTTCCTCCTCAAGTAGGCTAACCCGAGAACCATCCACATTAAAATCTTAAGATCTCCTTCTAGACTCAACCAAATCTCATGGGGTTTGTTCCTATAGCTTCATATACTCAATACAAACCTATCTATATGGATTATACGATATGAAATATAGTAAATACGTATGGAGGGTCAAAACAAGCTCGGTTTAGGGTTGGAGTTCAATACCTTTGTCTGAGAGGGGAGGCCTCAATCAGATGGTTGTGGTAGCTTCGATTGGTCCCAACAAACCTCCAGATGAAGGCCCAAGCCTTGGTGAATGGTCTAGGTATGAATTCGATCAAGCTCAATTTCAGGTGTTGATTGAATTCTATACTAGAGACTATTTGAGAGGGGGCTTTTGTGGGGGATCAACTCCTCTCACTATGGGGATGGTGTGTGCACAATTAATTAAGGTTTGGTTCAATGTAGAGCTATGGGGAAATATGTTCTGGTTTTGACTAAAACTTTGAGCTCAAAATTGAACTCTCATAGAGGGAACCAGAGGGGGAAAATGGTGGGCTTGAATTAAGGAGTTCCTAGGGAGTCTCTAGAAGCAATTTGACAGAGTTTCCTTAGAAGATTTTCAGCTCTCCCATATTGGCCATGGAGGTGAGGTTTAAATATAATGGCCTAGGCTGGCTGCCAGAGCCAATTGGGGTGGAAAATATTGCTTATTTTTTTAGGGTAGAGAAGCCCTAAAGAGTAGTTGGGCTGATTTAGCCTCCAGGTTTGAATTGGGTTGAATTTGTGGGTGGTTGCTCAAGGTTTGGCCATTTTCGGGCCACCAAGGTGGCTGGCCGGCCAGGGAGTGGTCACCTCCTAGCTCAAGAGGGTCGAGGTGGCTAATGATGGTTAAGGGTGTAAACGAGCCGAACATGAGTGAGCCCAGGCTTTGCTCGCGTTCGACTCGTTTATATTTCGAGCTCAAAAAGTGTTTTTGTGTTTGAGTCATTTGCTTAGCGAGCTGAACACGAGTCGTTCACGAACAAATAGTCGTTGTGACAACCCTAATCACATAGTCATAAGATGTTAATGATTGTGGCAAGATTTAAATCATCATTTGAATCTAATTTAATAAATTTTATTCTATTTTTTTAATTAATACTTTTAATTAATTATAAATCTTTATAGCATTGTAGTTCATTAATTTTTTAAAAAATACTACAAATTTTAAATTGATTAGTAGTATTTCGAGCCAAAACAAGCCGAACACGAACGAACAAATGTTTATTCGTGTTGTTTGTGTTTAGCTCGTTAACTTAGCGAACGAGCCAGACACGAGTTTCTTAACGAGTCGGACATGAGCTGTTCATGAACAATGAGTCGTTTTGACAGCCCTAATGATGGTTAACTCCCTATGTTAATCAATGATAGATGCCTAAAGAAGGGAATGAATCCCTTAATTTGGGGATCCATTGGTCCATAGCATGCTTTGGTGGATTTAGGGTGGTTTAGCCTGGTCCTTAGGAGGAGCTTAGTGGCTGTGGAGTCATAAAGTTGGTGGCTATGCCAATTTTGGTGCATGAGTTCATGTGGGTCAAAATGGCTAGATGTTGTAGGTTAAGCTAGTAATGTCAATTGGCCCAAATGATTGATAAATTTGATGTGGATGATTGTAATGAAGATTTTTGGTCAAGGAATTAAATGATTTTAAGTTCAATTGGGGGTTAAATTTGAAGTATTTTGGAATTTTGGTCACTTTAGGCATGTTGGGCTAGACTTGGGTCTAGATTGGACTAAGCTTGAGCTAAGTCTAAATTGATTTTTATAAATGGTCAATAGAATATCATGAAGAGTTTTCAACATAAATTGGGCAATTTTGGGGTTAGGGCATTCAATTTGGTGAAATGTGAAGATATGACTAATTTGGGGCAAATTTAGGGATTTTGGACTTAGGTCAAAATTAAATGAAAATGAGGCCTCACCAAGGCCAATTGAAGGTCAAGTTTGATGTATAGGAATGTTATGAAGGTTTTTCAACATAAATTGTGGCAAATTGAGTAGCCTATGGGGTTCAATTTAGTGAGATTAAGTCATGTAACCAAAATTGGGGTCAAAGCATGGGCCAATTGAGCTTGGATTTGGTTTAAATTGGTCATATGGAAGGTGAATTTGAGTTTAGGATTGAAATTGGGGAAAATTGGGATCAAATTGATGGACGTTTGAGGCAAATTCGGGGAAATTGGGCATTTAAAGGCAATTTGGGGTATTTTGGTAAATTTGACATTTTTGGGTAGTTTTGGATACTTTGGGTATTTTCAAATGGTTTGAAATGATTTTTGAACAAATTTGGTTATTTTGGGTGAATTTAGAAATTTTGGTCAAATTAGGGCTCCAAGGGGTATTTAGGTAATTTGGGTGGATTTGGGGGTCAAAAGGTCAAGTTGGATATTTTTGATAAAAGTGGGGAGCTAACCACCATATATGAGCTATGGACTAATGGAAAACCCTTTTGGGTTCTCTATGTATTGGTTTTGTCTAAACCCTAGCCTTGGGCTAGTAGGTTTAGGGGACCATCTATATGAGTTTCCTAAAAGATCAAGGGACCAAAGCTTGGAAATTTTTTGGTTTAGGGTTATGAGTGATTGTAGGTGAGGGTGAGTGCAAGTGAGTGCCTTAGCTCCAAAAAAACACCTAGGGTCAACCCTAAAGTCCAATAGTCCTGTAGGAACTCTCCTCAAGCTCCCTAACAGTGCCCAACCTACTAAGTGCTAGAGGTTAGGTCCAATATGTAGATCTTCAAGTTGAGCAAGGAGGAGTGTAGAATTTCTAATGGTGAGGGTTTCTTTTCTAGTTTTCTAGGAATAGTCAACAAGAAAGTCCTATGGCTAGACCTTAGGCTACTAAAGAGGAAAACTAAACCTCAACCAAAACTGAGGTCAACAAAGATATATACCAACTGATGTGGTATATATATAAATCAAACATAAGAACGATCTTTGATGAAGCAAAAAATAGAACGAGAAAATTCACACTAGAAAATAGTAACACAGCGGAACACACAAATTTATGTGGTTCAACAAAGATGCCTACATCCATGGAGTTGTAGAGGATTTTACTAATTGAGAAATTTATACAAGTTGATCATCTCGACTTATAAGAGGAACCTCTCACTTTTTTGCTCTCTCTTATTCTCTCTCTTTTATTCTCTCTCTATACCAAGATATGCCGAAGAAACTCTACACTAAGATACACCGAAGAAGATAAACTTAAAAGAGAAAGAAACTCAATTTCTCTTCTGCCACAAGCCACCAAGAAGAAGCCAAGGGAGAACAATCTTCTTCTTCTTCTTTCTTTTTCCTTCTGCCACAAGGAACTACACCTTGCACTTCTCTTCCTCTATCCTGAGGAGACCTAAAGAAGAACTCAAAAACGTGACTTCTAAAAACTTAAGGAGAGCTCTTCTGTTTGCAACTTAAAGAAGACGGGAGGCGGCGTCATTTCACGATCCTGGAGGCGGGAGCAGCGGCTATCGCGAAACAGTGAAGGATCGCCACTTTTCACGATCGAATAGGGAAGCTGGAGCAGGAGTTGTTCGTGAGAGGCTGGATTGCGATGTTTCATGATCGGGGGAGCACAAGTGGGAGCAGGAAGCATAGGTGAAAATTTCTATTGGGCTCCAACGCTAACATAATGGTAGAGGATGAATCATTGTATCATAAATAAACATCAAACTTATAAGCAAAATGGGGGAGACTATATGACATCAATGAAATCACAAAGGACAAATTGGCTCAAAAAGGGCTCATCAAAACAAATGTAGAGAAATCCTGCTTGGCTAGAGATAGCCAAGATATGATAAAATGGATCTATCATTCCAAGTTATAAAGACCCTATGTCTACCAAGTTAAGAAGGTAGTCGACCCAATTCAAACTAAGGCTCTCTATCAGTAATCCATGAATTATATCATCCATGAAGACGATAAAACTAAGGTCAAAAGAAAAAAACTCTAAATCATATGACACTATTAAGGTGGAGGTCAAAGAGGTGTGACTTATACCCGTCAAGCAAATGGAAGGGAAGCCACCATAAAGGAGAGAAAAGAAAGATTAAGGATGTCGATTAGGCTTGTTCTAATCTACTACTATCATGTCTTAGTTTAGAATGTTGATTAGGCCCTCGCTTCCTCTTGTATGGGCCACTGGTCACCAGTCTTGATGTCGTATTTATCACTAAAATCCATCAAGAATCGAAATTCCTAATTTTTTACTTTTATTGTAAGAAATCAGCTAAAATTTCTTAGTTAAGCCAAAGACCACATACCTGTCTGTCTCCACTCTGAAAGATAACAGGTGTAAGAACAACTCTGGTAACCAAGAAATCTCCATTCGATGCAAGTAAATAATTAAGGTCACAACAGGCCTGATAGAATTCGGCTTGACCTGGGCAAGGATGATTATATAATGTTTGAAGATCGATCAAAGCTTTATATAAAGGGGAAACCAAAGCCCCCACTGGAACTAATCCAAAGAAATGATCAGGATGACTTCGAGATAGTCGGTAGCACGAACTTCTGTATCAACCTGTTCAAGATCGATACTTACGTCGCACTATTAAGTGTTGTCGCCAGTTCAACATCAAATTCATCATGGTTAATCTCTTTGTTGACCTTGGTGAATCAAACATCTAAGGAGAATATTTGGAAGCCATAGAGCTCTAAGAGAAACTGACCAAAATATGAAATTAATGAAAATGAAAGTAATCATTAAGTTTCCACTTAGCCCTATATATAAGGTACACGAGGAATTTAAAATGTTTCACACTCGTACATCATATTTCAAAATACACATCAAATCGGTGATAATTAGGGTTTTACAATGATTGAAATTTGTTGAGATTTGACAAAAAATAATTTTTATTTATGATAAAAATTGTTTTATAGACGGGTCATCGGAGCAGCACTTGTCTCGAATCATCAAACTAGCATACAACGCACACCCGCCAAACTTGTATTTTCTATCTTATTCTTTTACCTAAACATGGGAGACGAAACTAGTCACCCAAACTTCTGCTAGCTCACTCTGAAGACTCACCACTTCAGCTTGGATGGTCTCCATAGTCATATATATAGGACTCCCAACTCCACCCTCAAATCTAATATGGAAAACTCTCTCTGAAGGCCCACTACCCAGGAAAATGAGCCCAAAGTCTCATCCTTCATTACAGCAGTGACTCATGTGAGCCCCACCAGCCATTTGTTTTTGATCCAGGTCAGTAGGAGGTGGTAGATGGTTAATTGTATCTTCAACTCGAGGACGGTCAGAAGATCCGACAGACACCTCTGAAGCATGGGGTTGCCCAGTCTCTCCGTGCAGAGAGTCGCTGATTTCCATGGTTTCATCTGTGACATCAGAATAGGTCATTATAATAAAATAGAAAAACCAATTGAAGAAGAAAATATAAATTACCAAGCAGTTTCTTCATCTCTAACATGCAAAAACTCTCCCTAACAGGTGGTGGAACATCACCCCGAACAACCTTACCGAATATAGGCTGGAGTGGGGCACCTTTCAGTAGCAGAGCTTACACGGCTAGCCCAGTAGACTCCCATTCTTGAAGTGATTGTTGAGTCTGCTGTCAGTGGAGCGAATCACAAGCCAAGACAGACACATCAATGATGCGTACTCCCGTCGGCTTCCCACACCTAATAGCAATAGCAAGTTGGAAAACTCCACAATCCCCTCTATCCTCTACGTCTTTGTCACTGCCAACTTCACTAATATGGACCCCCATGCCTTGTCCCTTTGGCCAGCCCATTGGTACCATTTATTGGGGCCTCCTCCCAGCCTCTTATCATTCGGTTGACACTCTTCAATGGGTTTCTTTTCTAAAGCAGATTGGAAGCTCTCCGGTTTTCTCTTTTTCTTGCTTCTAGAAGGGTGAATCTTAGAAAGTGGTAAGCTTGAAGGCCCAAAGCAATGCTTCCTCTTTCACAAGCTTTTTAGCACCCTAGATCCTCGTCCTATACTACAAATGATTGAAGGGTAGGAACTTTGGAAATGAAGAAGAGAAACATTGGTCATGCTTTAATTATAGGGAAAAGCGACATAAAAATCTAAGGAGTACAATTATCGGCAATACTTATTACGCAATAATTAAGTAATTTTTGCATTTAATTCTGTTATTATTACGTCAGTTGCCACTTTCAAAGAAACAAGAGAACGATAAACTAAATATGTACATCAGAAATGTGACTGCATAAATCTCAAGGAAATTCAACATAACACATGATGAAAGTAATAAACGATCCGACCATTTAACATCATTTCGGTTGGTCAAATCATGAGTCTATCGAATGAAAGTTTGTCCAAACTAAAGAATGCTACCCACCTAGACCGACAACAACTTAATTGATACAAGAGCACTCATAAGATCAACGATGGCTTGACAGAACTCCCACCCGACTATTTATGATAAACTCTCGACCAATGGATAATTGCCCATTAGATTCTAGTGATGCAACCTCTGCCTAATGAAGTAAACTTTCCTAAAGACAATGGGTCATCACAATGAGCTCACTTAGAGAACCGACCGAAGATTTGTCATCAGTCGAATGCCTTTTAGCCGACCGATCAAAGATCAAACGACTAAGTCAAGCAGCTACGAATATGAAAATATGTCAGTAGCTATTATAATACGGAATGACACCAACAACGGTTTCCAGGGTCAAAAGATGTCAAAATCGATAACAAATATGTAAAGGTGTGGACTCATAAATTTACTATAACGTTCTCATTAAGTGAGAGACAATCATGTAATTTACTAGACACCCCTTATGATCTATAAACAAACGGGTCATTTCCATAGAAAAGACTACTGAATCTATTTTCAGAGAATTAGTACTAGTTATTGCTTACTCTCTCACTCCCCTTCCCTTACCTTCAACCATTCGTCTCATCAAACCAATACTTTATTTCATAGGCCTGACCTGATGGATATTTTGGGATTCAATACATGTGAATATATTTTAAAAAAAATTACCGTCTAGTTTTGCATAGGAAAGGTCATCCAAACTAGAAAAAAGTTTTTTGAAATATATTCACATGTAAATCTCCAATTCATAACATTATTTATATATAATTCAAACTAAGGCTCTCTATCAGTAATCCATGAATTATATCATCCATGAAGACGATAAAACTAAGGTCAAAAGAAAAAAACTCTAAATCATATGACACTATTAAGGTGGAGGTCAAAGAGGTGTGACTTATACCCGTCAAGCAAATGGAAGGGAAGCCACCATAAAGGAGAGAAAAGAAAGATTAAGGATGTCGATTAGGCTTGTTCTAATCTACTACTATCATGTCTTAGTTTAGAATGTTGATTAGGCCCTCGCTTCCTCTTGTATGGGCCACTGGTCACCAGTCTTGATGTCGTATTTATCACTAAAATCCATCAAGAATCGAAATTCCTAATTTTTTACTTTTATTGTAAGAAATCAGCTAAAATTTCTTAGTTAAGCCAAAGACCACATACCTGTCTGTCTCCACTCTGAAAGATAACAGGTGTAAGAACAACTCTGGTAACCAAGAAATCTCCATTCGATGCAAGTAAATAATTAAGGTCACAACAGGCCTGATAGAATTCGGCTTGACCTGGGCAAGGATGATTATATAATGTTTGAAGATCGATCAAAGCTTTATATAAAGGGGAAACCAAAGCCCCCACTGGAACTAATCCAAAGAAATGATCAGGATGACTTCGAGATAGTCGGTAGCACGAACTTCTGTATCAACCTGTTCAAGATCGATACTTACGTCGCACTATTAAGTGTTGTCGCCAGTTCAACATCAAATTCATCATGGTTAATCTCTTTGTTGACCTTGGTGAATCAAACATCTAAGGAGAATATTTGGAAGCCANGTGAAGTACTTTCGAGGCAATAGAACAGATCATGCTTGTTACAGAATTATCTTTTAAATAAAAAATGTCTTCTTGTTCGCCACTCCCATTTGTAGGATTGAGGCCCAAGTAATCACTTTATTCTAGTTTTGATTTTTGGGATTTCCCCCTTCCTCACTTCACGCTTTATTCCAGCGGCTCCGTGATTCGTTCTTTAGTTCAATAAAAACAAGTGAAAAACTTTTCATTTCTTTTAGGTTGTATAAGCGGTTTTATTGGCTAAGAAAAAAACTTAAATAGACCCACTTTTTAAAAGAAATTCTATATTTAGCAAATGATCAACAAATCAATCAGGGATTGGTTTTCAAAGTAGTTCGATATCCAAAAACCGAACCAATCAAAATTCTTTTAAAAAAAATTGGAATCAAAATTAAATTCAATTTAACAAGGTTGATTATAATTTATAAGCAAACTGAAATTTAATTATTAATTAGAGCTCATTATAAATCACTATAAAAAAATTATATATATATATATATATNGAATTTTAAATTTTTTATTTTTGAATTTATTTGATTAAATAAAAAAATAAAAAAAATAAAAAAAGGTTTTAAAAACCCAAAATTAAAACACATTATTGAAATCAAATCGGAACAACAAAATTTTTTTCATTCAGTTCAATTTTAATTCAGTTTGTTCTAATAATGCACACCCCTAGCTCTAATCATAAATATAAGAAGAAAAACAATGTGCCCGAGGCGGCATTTTCCACTGAAATAGGAGGAAATATTACGTGTATATTGGTGGTATTGTGATTGTATTATAGTGAACACCGCAACAACATCAAATCCGCACATACCCTGTCGGCACGAATATTTCTTCGTTCAGAAATGACAAATAAAATAAAAATTATACTACAAAGAACGAACCACCAGCAACGACACAACCTAAAGAAATACAAATTCTACATAATTTTTATTAATTGATTTACTTTAAGAAATCGGGTTGTATAAAATCCAAGGGTGATATGTATCCAAATACACGAGCATCCTCCATGTAATTTCATAAATATAAAAAAATATATATATATGTTTGATAAATAATTTGTAGCAATAAATTATTTCTTACAAGGCAAAAAGGGAGTAACTGGGCAGAGCACAAATCTGCTACCACCTGCGCAAACTGAGATACGCAACCAATTGCCCCAGTGTTCCATCAATAGCTTTGTTCCAAACAATAGCAAGATCAGATGTGATGTTCTTCCCGGATGGGTTTTGCTTCTGCTGCAAAATGTTCAAAAATAAAAAATTTAAGAATATATTATGCAGACAAACTATGTGCTGATCCAATGCCACAGAGATTGATTTACAGTTCGATTACCCACCACAGTGGAAATGGAAGAAAATGATTTAAAATAAAAAGGAATTTTCCTTACTTTAATATGGAAGAATTGACAATATTTCAGGAGATAATCTGCATTTATTAAGAAAAAAGGGTGTAATTTTTAAAATGAAAGAAAAATAGTGTGTGAATGCCTGCATTTAAAATTTTTTCTATCATTTCATCATTAACACTGTCGTTGCCGGTCCCAAGCCCGGATGCGAAAAGTGGAGGGTTGCGTTAGGTAG
>JXCR01121109.1:0-13628 GCA_002079205.1 Phalaenopsis hybrid cultivar
GAACCTAATCAAGTGGAAAAGTTAGTTGAAACTAGTCGTTCACTGTTGTAGGGTGGAATTTAAACATATTCCCAGGGAGGGCAATTGCCTTGCTCATGGGCTTGCTTCCCAGGGAAGGAACACTGAGCAGATTTATGTTGGGAACGCCCCTATCTCACAACTATCTGTCCTACTTAATGAGAATAATATGGCTCTCCCTTACTTTACTATCTTGTAATAGTTATATATATATATATANATTTTCTCCTTTTATGTTTTAATTGACCCATTAATGAGATAGGATAAAAATTTCAAATTCATTTGAATTGAATTTGATAAATTATGAAGTTTTAGAGCCTTAGGGGCAAATATGTCATTTCAGTAATTTAGCCTTAATTAACATTTAGGCTTAATTTAAAGAGGGAAATTGGTAACCTCTGATCTTAATTTAGATGTTTTAAACGCAAGAGGTTAATTGGTAGAAACCAACCTCACTTTCTTAGTTGAAAAAAATAAGTTAATAAATTTTGAAATTATTAAAATTTGAAAGTTTATTTAAATAAAATGAACTTAGAGCTTAGGGATATGACTTTTGAAGTCAATAATCAATCAATTAAATACTGCTATTTTGATTTTCTAATAAAATTCAAATCATGATTTATGACCCCCTAAAGCTTAACCTTTTTCAAAACTAACTGAGACACTCACCTAGGTCTAAAGTGCTTAGTAGTGACTTAGGCTAAATTAAGTTTCATTTAAATGAGGATTAGAAAAGTAAATATCAATTAAAACTAAAACGTCTTTCAAATACTACAAGTCCAATTAGAACAAAAATTTGGTTAAGTGTTCCAATAACACTAACTTACTTCTTTAAGGGTCTTCACCCCCATAATTATCAAAAGTAAATTATAGATGATAATTACCTTACTCTTAGGGGTAATTGATACATCAATGCTCACTGAGTAGTAAGGGTATTTACAGGATGAATTATTAAGCAACATAATAAGTTTAAAAGAACTCAGGATTTTCCACCAGGCAGCGAGAGAGTAGCACGGATCTGCTTCTTTCTCTAGATCTGTTGGATACCTCAGAGATCTACAAAACTTAATATATTTTTGCTTGACAACATCATCCTTAATTAAACTCATAAGGACCTACCAAGATATGACCTAGGTTAGATAGGTAGTTAAAATTTTACTTCCCTGTTTCATATAGACTCTCTTAACATGCGTTTTGAGTTTAAGGTGGTGGAACGAGAAGACTCATCAGATATGCTTTTACAGTTTTCAGCGTTGTCTTTCTTGTACTGTACTTTTATACCTGCAAACTTGCATGCTAAACAACAATGTCACCCTACATGAAAACTAAAACTATCAAGATAGCCACAAAATCAAAACCAAAATAAAAAATTAAAATCAACCAAGATAAAATTCACCTCCACAATATTCAAAATATAAAACAACTCAAAATTTAATCACAAACATCACACAAAACTACAACTTCAACAAAATTAAGACATCTCTATCGGATGATCGGGAATCCATCAGAGGAGGTAACATACGGTTGATAACGAGGCTTTCTACGGTCTAAATGAAATTATGGAACTCATTAAGTTGAGTTTAGTAAGTTCATTTGAATTAAATGAATCCTATAGAAAATAGTTGTGTTGGAATGAGGGAACCGTAGGATCCTAACCGGTGTCGCTCTGATCAACTATAACATGCCCCTATAAAAATTTAAAAAACTTCAACCATAGGGCCACCTGATTTGACATCATAACTTGACACATTAGAAAACTAAAACTTGTCTCGGCAAGGAGCTTGGAGCTAGCATGGTGGGCAGCACGACCATCCTCAACAAAAAAACCTGTCTTCCCCAGCTAAACCAGTCTTCCTTCCTTAGACTTAAATAACAAAGCCATAGGATTTTGAGGTTGCTTGCTTATGCAACCTAAATCCTCATCTTATTTTTAGGCCTTTGTATAGCCCTGCTATACAATATAAGCCCTGACTCGTCTTAGGATTCTGAGGTTGTCATCCTTCACGACCTAAACCCTTACATCTTCTAGGCTATTTGTGTGATAAATTCACACGAATGTAAGCCCTAACTAATAAAATTGGCAAAATGAAACATCTAAATATTTCTCCTCAAAACAGAAGCCAAACAATAGGATAGCTTGGGAAGTTACCGAGGTTCTCTTCTGGATCCATGACATCCTCTAGTTCTTCCTCCTTTGGACTCTACAACAAAATGTTCTAAATTTGAACCAATCCCCTTTTACACCTCTACGTCCGATCTCATAAAAAAGTCTTACCCTTTGAAACTCCTTGAAGATAATATTTCCTGATTTTTATTGAGAGTCTTCTTAGGTGACTTTGGTCATTTAAGATGTAATTAACTATAAGGGTTTGCCCTTATAGGAAGATGTCCAAACCCAACTTAATATAAACCCTATTTAATTCTTTATATTAAATAAGGGAACTTGTCAGTAAATATAAAGGTTTCGCAAACCAAACGGATGTCATATATTCCTTAGTTTATTTGATCAAGCCTCATCCTCAAGTCTTGTGTCTATTCTTGAGGATAGATACAGGAGTTGAGGTACAGTGCTCTTTCATTTAAACTATGAAAAATATGGAGTCTGTTTGATTTCATATTTTTTCTAAAACTATATATATATATATATACATATATATAAATTAAAATGTCCTTCCAAAGCGGGCGACGACATTTTGATTCTGGTGACCGACAGCTTCTTATGGGCAACTCCTTCCAAACAAAAATAGCGCTGACACACTAATTCTACTCCTCAAATCTAGCATTAGATATCTGAACACATTGGTTTCAGCTATATTACTCTTCCCATCCAGTATCTTGGTGTTCAATTACTTAAATGCAGAACTAGACAAATCCAATTTCAAGAAGTTATTGACCAAATCAATGCCCAACTTGACTATTGGACTAATTCTTTTATGTCAAATGGCGGGAGGATCACAATTTTGAGGAGAATTCTGGCTGTCATGCCCTCATATGTCCTTCAATTGTTCACAATGAAAAAGTGTAAACATGTAGAAATTGGAAGAATCTTTAATAAATTTCTTTGGTCTGGACAAAGGAAGCAGTAGTATTAGCTCCCTTGGCAGAAGATGTGTAAAACCTTGCATGCTGGTGGGCTGGGTTTCATGGATTTTCAACATATGAGCTTTATCAACCTCTGCAAATTATGGATCATGGTGTCCAGGATTGTTTATGAGCAAGATTTATGATGGGGAAGTATTGCAGATTTATACATCCTGCCCTGGTATCCAAAAAAGTGGGGGACTCTAGATTGTGGTCCAAAATGTTGAATATCAGAATTGAGACTGAAGAACTTTTTTTGTGGGAGCTAGGAGAAGGACAAGTGAACTTCTGGTTGGATCACTGGGTCAGCAATGAGGAGAAGCTTGAATGCTTTATCTACCGCCCTAACTTTAACAGTCAGGTCAAAGACTTTTGGTCTGAAGATCAGTAGAACTGTAGGATGCTCAATAATGTATTATCCAGTGGACAAGTTAAATGGGTTAAGGATACTTATTTCTCATCTAATCAAAAAGATAAAAATTGTTACTAAACATGCCATTTCTCAGAGATTATATGCTTACATTTATCATCAATTTTTTCATTGGAATCAGGTGGCCTGCAGTAAAGCCATTTGGGGTAAGCTCCTAACTCCTTCCATGTCATTCTTCTATTGGAGACTTTGACATTAATTACTCCCTACTGATGATATCTTAAAGATGAAAAGGCTGACAGGACCTTCAATCTTCCATCTATGCAATGCTGCAGAAGAATCATTGGAGCATTTATTTTTCACCTGTAATTTCTCCCAAAGGATCTGGCCAGGGCTTCTGAATCATCTAAAAATTGACACCTGCAACTTAAGTTGGCTCAAGTTTATCACTTGCTGTGAGGATTGGCAGAATAGTAACCTCTTATTGATCTCTTGTTTGGTTGCTTGGTTTATATGGATGTGCAGAAATCAAGTTAAGTTTGAGGAACACTTTCCTGAGTCAAATTTAGTGATCTTAAACTACACTTCTTACATTCAAAAATTAATCAAGTATCTCCATTTCCCAAATGTAATAAAAAATTGGACACCCAACAAGATCAATTTTCATCCACATCAATCAAAGTTAGTTTTTTGGACCCCCTACTAATGGCTGGCTGAGGGTTAACACTGATGGCAGCTTTTCAAAAGGTCATGCTGGTGTTGGGGGAGTCTTTAGGAACTCTCATGGCAATTGTATTTTGTACTTCACTGCTCCTTTAGTGGCTCTTGATGCTTTGGAGGCTGAATTCAGAGCTATTTACTCGGCCATCAGAATTGCACATCAATGCTATATGTCTTTGCATTAACATTCTGCTTAATAATGTTAGCTCATCCTTAGAACCTAATCAAGTGGAAAAGTTAGTTGAAACTAGTCGTTCACTGTTGTAGGGTGGAATTTAAACATATTCCCAGGGAGGACAACTGCCTTGCCCATGGGCTTGCTTCCCAGGGAAGGAACACTGAGCAGATTTATGTTTGGAATGCCCCTATCTCACAACTATCTGTCCTACTTAATGAGAATAATATGGCTCTCCCTTACTTTGCTATCTTGTAATAGTTTTTTAGATATATATATATATATATATCAAAAGTTAATCTTTGAGCAAAAATGATGAGAAGATGACAAGTACGCATTTACAGTTATTTATTTTGGCAATTTACTTTTGTTGCAAAATATTATACTTGCTTGGTTGTGGATTTTACTGCATTTGTAAATCAAAACCATTTTTAAAAAATTAATCAACATTTTGAAAAATCTAAAAATTAAATGAACTCTTTCAAAGTTAACCATAAATCCTTTAAAATATAAGTAAATTTAAAACATCCTTTTGAATTTATAAGACAATCAACAAAAGTAAATTTGTAGATTTTCTAACGAGATCAAACTGAGGTAACCCACGGTTGCTAACGAGATCTTCTTAGTTTAAATGAGTTTATCGACTTGTTTAAGCTAAGTAAATTCAAAAGACAATAGTGGTGCTGGAAAGCGGGAAATGTGGGATCCTAATCGGTGTCACTCTAATCAACTTTGATTTCCCCCATAACTTTAAAACACCTGGTAAAACCTGGTGAACCTTAAACTTTAGGACTCCTACTTTGTCAAGAAAATTGGAGCTAACACCGTAGAAGACAATCTACAAAAGTATTATGCAAACTGTAAGAGGGTCTACAATAGCATGAGGATCTAAAATGGCACATCTTTTCATTAGAATTAAACAGCAAGCCTGTCGGCGCTATTTCAGGGGTTTGTGGGGAAAGTTGCCCGTAAGATGCTATCAGTCGTCGGAATCAAAATCCCGTCGCCCGCTTCGGAAGGACGTTGAAGTATGAAATCAAACTGACCCCATGGAATCGAAATCCCATCGCCCGCTTCGGAAGGACGTTGAAGTATGAAATCAAACTGACCCCATAGTTTTTATAATTTAAAATGAAAGAGCACTATACCTCAAATCCTATATCTATCCCGAAGGATAAACACAAGTAGCACTGTACCTAAAATCTTGTATGTATCCCGAAGGATAAACACAAGACTTGAGGATGAGGCTTGATCGAATAAACTAAGGAAAGTATGACCTCTGTTTGGTCTGCAAAACCTTTGTATTTGTCGATAAGTTCCCCTATTTGATATAAAGGAATAAATAGGGTTTATATTAAGCTGGGTTTGGACATGCTTCATATAAGGGCAAGCCTTATAGTTAATTACATCTTAAATGACCAAAGTCACTTAGGAAGACTCACGATAAAAATCAAGAAATATTATCTTCATTAAATTCTAAAGGTTAGGACTCTTCAATGAAATTGGACGTAAAGGTGTGAAAGGGGATTGGTTCAAATTTGGAACATTCTATCATAGAGTCCAAAGAAGGAAGAACTAGGGGATGTCATGGATCCAAAGGAGAACATGGGTGACTTCCCAAGCTATCCTAATGTTTGGCTTCAATTTTGAGGAGAAAATTTTAAGTGTTTCATCCTGCCAATTTTATTAGTTTTGCTTACATTCGTGTGGAACCATCGTGTGGAACGATCACACAAATAGCCTGAAAGATGTGAGGATTTAGGTCGTGACAAACGACAACCTCAAAATCCGAAGACGAGTTAGGGCTTATATTGTATTGTAGGCTATACAAAGTTCTAAAGATAAGGTGAGGATTTACGTTGCATAAGAAAGCAACCTTGAAGTCCTATGGCTTTGTTGTTTAAGTCTAAGGAATGAAGATTGGTTTAGCCGGGGAAGACAGGTTTTGCTGTTGAAGATGGCCATGCTGCCCACCATGCTAGCTCCAAGGTGCTCACCGCGACGAATTTGAGTTTTCTAGTGTGTCAATTTATAATGTCAAATCAGGTGGCCCTATGGTTGAGGTTCTTTAAATTTTATGGGGGCATATTAAAGTTGATTAGAGCGACTTCAATTAGAATCCTATGGTTCGCTCATTCCGACACCACTATTTCCTATTAGATTCACTTAGTCCAAATGAACTTACTAAACACAACTTAATGAGTTCCATAATTTCATTTAAACCGTAGGAAGCCTCGTTAGCAACCGTAGGTTACCTCCTCCGAGGGATCCCCGATCATATGATAGAGACATCTTAATTTCGTTGAAGTTGTAGTTTTGTATGATGTTTGTGATTAAATTTTGAGTTGTTTTATATTTTGAATGTTGTGGCGGTGGATTTTTTCTTGGTTGATTTTAGTTTTGGTTTTGGCTTTTATTTTGGTTAACATGCAAGTTTATGTTATTTTCATACATGTAGGTAATTGCAAGTATAAAATGAAATAACGTAAGCATAAAGCAAGTAAGGAAAAGGCACAAGAAAGACGGTACTATAAACTGTAAAAGCGTACCTGGCGATTCTTCTCGTTCCACCACCTGAAACTTAAAAATGCATGTGAGGGCATTTATGAAGAGGTGGAAAAGTAAAGTTCTGATGGTTTTCCTAACTCTATGTTGTATTTTGGTGAGTCCTTAATAGTTTAATTAAGGATAATTTCATTGAGCAAAGTATATTAAGTTTAGTAGACCTCTGAGGTATCCAACAAGTTAGGAGGAGGAAGCAGGTCCATGCCTCCCTCTCACCAGGTGAAAAGCGTCGAGTCCATTTAAAATTATTATGTTGCTTAATATTTCATCCTGTGAATACTTTTAATGCTTAATGAACATTGATGTCTTAATTATCCCTAAGAAAGGGGTAATTATCATTTATCATTTAATTTGAAAATTATGTGAGTGAATTCCCTCAAAGGGCAAGTTGGTGTAACCTGAACACTTAGCCAATTTAATTAGTCTTACTGGTGTTTCAAGGATGTTTGATTATGTTGTGTTTATTTCTCTAATCCTCATTTAGTCAATTTTGATTTGGCGCTTAGTGGTGTTTTAAGGATGTTTAATTATGTTATGTTTATTTTTCTAATCCTTATTTAGTCAATTTTGATTTAGCCTAAGTCACCACTAAGCCCTTAAGACCTAGGTGAGTGTCTTTTAGTTTTGAAAAGGGTTAAACTTTAAGTGGTCATGATTCATGATTTGGATTTTATTTGACAGTTTAATTAATTTTTAATTTAGCCTAAGTCACCACTAAGCCCTTAAGACCTAGGTGAGTGTCTTAATTAGTGTGAAAAGGGCAAGTTTTAAGTGGTCATGATTCATGATTTGAATTTTTATTTGAAAATCAAAATAGGGGTATTAGNATGAATACTTTTAATGCTCAATGAACATTGATGTCTTAATTATCCCTAAGAAAGCGATAGTTATCATTTACCATTTAATTTGAAAATTGTGTGAGTGAATTTCCTTAAAGGGCAAGTTGGTGTAACCTGAACACTTAGCCAAATTTTTAATGCTTAGTGGTGTTTTAAGGATGTTTAATTATGTTATGTTTACTTTTCTAATCCTGATTTAGTCAATTTTGATTTGGCCTAAGTCACCACTAAGCACTTAAGACCTAGGTGAGTGTCTTAATTAGTTGTTAAAAGGGCAAGTTTTAAGTGGTCATGATTCATGATTTGAATTTTTATTTGAAAATCAAAATAGGGGTATTAGATCAACTAATTATTGACTCCAAAAGTCATACCCCTAAGTCTAAGATCGTTTAATTTTAATAATTTAGTTTATTAACTTAATTAAGAAAGTGAGATTGGTTTCTACCAATTAACCCCTTGTGTTCCAATTATCAAATAAATTGATTAAGATCAAAGGTTGCCTATTTCCCTCCTTGACTTAAGCCTAAATGTTAATTAAGGCTAAATTTCCAAAATTACACATTTCCCCTAAGGCCTTGAATTAATCCTAAATGTTAATTAAGGCAAAATTTCCAAAATTACACATTTGCCCCTAAGGCTCTTTAACACTTCATAAATTTAGTAAAATTAAATTCAAATGACTTTGAAATTTTTATCCTACCTCATTCATGGGTCAATTAAGATCCTCCTTGAATTAAGCCTAAATGTTAATTAAGACTAAATTTCCAAAATTACACATTTGCCCTTAAGGCTCTAACACTTCATAATTTATCAAATTTAATCTAAATGACTTTGAAATTTTTATCCTACCTTATTCATGGGTCAATTAAGACATTAGAGAAGAAAATGTGATTTTTCAATTTCAATGACTTTGAAATTTTTATCCTACCTCATTCATGGGTCAATTGAAACATCAGAGGAGAAAATATGATTTTTAAAAATTTAATTTTATTTTTTATCCTACCTCATTCATGGGTCAATTGAGACATCAGAGGAGAAAATGTGATTTTTAATTTTCTCCTACCTCATTCATGGGTCGATTAAGACATCAGAGGAGAAAATGTGATTTTTCAAAATTTAATCCTACCTAATTCATGGGTCAATTAAGACATCTGATGAGAAAATGTGATTCTTCAGAATTTAACTTATTTTATATAATTATTTTCATTCAAAGAAAATTCCTTACTTGACCAAGGTAAATTTTAATCCTTTTAATATTTTACTAGAGGTATACCAAGACCAGGGAAGTCTTTGGAAAAAACTTCATGATGTTTTGAAATCTATGTGATTTATCAGAATTATTTTAATTTCTGGGTTATTTAATAAAAATAAAATATTTTAAATGATGAAAATAAAGTTTTGTATCTTTGAAAAATCTCTCTGAGGTTAGATAACCCAAAGGACCAAATTTCATATTTTTATAATTTTTCTTTGATTTATTGGAATTATTTTAGTGTAAATCCATTTTTAGTCTTTAAAAATTATTTTTAAGCTTTGCAATTCAATATCTTTATTTAGAAAATTAGGAAAAATATTCTAATTGTTCATAAGTGATNGAAGGAGCAAATTTCATATTTTTCTAATTTTTCTTTGATTTATTGGAATTATTTTAGTGTAAATCCATTTTTAGTCTTTAAAAATAATTTTTAAGCTTTGCAATTCAATATCTTTATTTAGAAAATTAGGAAAAATATTCTAATTGTTCATAAGTGATTGGGAAGCAAGTTATAATATTTCCATGAATTTTATTATTTTTGTGTTTTTTATGAATTTTTAATTATTTTAAATATTTAAAATAGGTTAAAAATCAAGTTTTTATTATAAATATTATTTTATTTTTATAAAATATCACTGATCACAGAGAGCTCAAAAAACTAATTTTCATAACTTTTTGAGTTATATTTTGATTTTTAAAAATCATTTNATAAAATATCCCTGATCACAGAGAGCTCAAAAAACTAATTTTCATAACTTTTTGAGTTATATTTTGATTTTTAAAAATCATTTTGGTGTCAAAAGTGGTATTTATCATTAAAAATCAACTTAAGTTACCAAATGAACTCAAAATATTTTGAAATTTTTATAGTGAGCTCTCTGGATCATAAAACATGGTGGAGATTAAAATTAAAGTCATTTAAATATTTTTATCTTCCAAAATTAATTATTTTAGTGATTTAGAGTTTGTAAAATTTAAGTGCATTTTAAATGACTTGACTCATGAAATCATTACCAAAAGCTGCTTTGGTCATGGTGGACCTTCCAAAATTTTCTTAGAATTTTTTAATCAATATGCTAGTTTCCATGATTATTTTAAGGAAATAACGTGCAAGATCTTGAAAAATATGGATCTCTGTATAGGAACCTCCTCTGAGTTTGGAAAAGTTAAATGATGTTTTCTTGACAGAGGCTACAACATGCCAAAATATCAAGACAAGGTGATGTATCAATTTGCATGGAGAATCAAATTATCCCAAATAGTGTTTAATTAATTAAAAATAAAGCATACATCAAATAGACTTGAAGTTTATTCCACGTTATTCTCCTGTGTTCACTGAGTAAGAGAGTATTTTTATTTTATTTTTGTGATTTTTCTACACAAAGTTATGGATTTTTGAAATTTAGGGAGTTTATAGAAAAAGAACAATTTTTCTATCTAAACCGTGCGTGCTGACTAGATCCTAGGAAGCATCGAAACTCCACTCGTAGTGCTTCTATTTGACGCCGTCATCCTCGCCAGTAGCCATGCGTCCCGCTGTTTATGTAAAGAAGCGTTGTCCGGCTTCATCTTGGCCATCCATTTGATACACGCGCGATCGGACGACGCGTGGTCATCATCCTCAATGGCTTGGGCCGAGAGCCGTCCACCTTCAAGGCTTATGATCTCTCTCATTTCTCAATTGAATTAACTGAAATTTTTTTTAAAATGCTCGTCTTAGTGACACGAACACATCCATATGGTTAATGTGTCATGAAATCAAGCCCAAGTAAATGGAGAATTAAAATAGGCTCGGGAGGAAGAGAAGTTTTATACCTTTGCTCTGAGAAGTGAAGCTTCAATCAGAGGNAACCCAAGGTTAACCCTAAGGTTCAGCAGTCTTAGAGGTGGCTCATCTTGAGTTTCCCCATAGTGACCCCACCTACTAAGTATTTAGAGGTTGAGACCAACATGTGGAACTTCAAGTTGAGATAAGAGATTTAACAATATCTAATGGTGAGATTGAGAGCAATATGTGGAACTCCAAGTTGAGTAAAGAAGAGGGTAGAATTTCTAATGGTGAGGTATTTAGAGGTTGAGAACAATATGTGGAACTCCAAGTTGAGTAAAGAAGAGGGTAGAATTTCTAATGGTGAGGGTGCCTTTTCTAGTTTTATAAGAATTGTCAATAGGAAAATCATATAGCTAGACCTTAGGCTACTAAAGAAGAAAAAACTAAACCTCAACCAAAAATGAGGTCAACAAAGCCATAGAACTTCAAGATTATTTGCCTTGTGCAACATAAATCCTCACCTTATCTTTAAGCCTTTGCATGACTCTACTATGTAATTTAAGCCCTAGCTTGCTTTATGTGTCGAGTTTGTCATTTGTTACGACATAAAACCTCACATCATTAAGGCTATTTGTATGACTATGCCATGCAAATGTAAGCCTAATTAATAACAATTGGCGGGATAAAACATCTTAGTAATGTCTCTGCAAAATTAAAGACAAACCATAAAATAGCTTGGGAAGTCACCGAGGTTCTCCTTAGAAATAGTGAAATCCCCTGTCAGTAATATTTTTAGGGGGGTCATTCTGTGGAAGGTGTCGGTCGCCGGAATTGGAATCTTATCGCCCGCTTCAGAGGGACATTTTAATTTACACACACACACACACACACACACGTATATATATATATATATATATANTATAGTTAATGTGTCATGAAATCAAGCCCAAGTAAATGAAGAATTAAAATAGGCTCGGGAGGAAGAGAAGTTTTATACCTTTGCTCTGAGAAGTGAAGCTTCAATCAGAGGGTCTGGGCACGTTCATTATGATCCAAAGAGGCAAGGGATTGAGTCTCTGGTCTTGGTGTGAGGCCTAGGTATGAATTCGATCACGGCCAGATTTGGGTGTTGGTCTAGAGCTATGGTAGATGCTCTGTAGAAGGGGGATTTTATGGGGCTTTGGCTTCTTTCATTATTGTGAAGGTGTGTGTAGAGTTAATTTGAGTTTGGGTGAACTGTGGAGGTGTATTGGGTTCTGTCCTGCTTTCCGGCAAGGTTTCAAACTCAAAATTGAGCTCCGGCAATGGGAATTGGTGAGGGAAAATGGTTGGAATGCACTGAGGGGATCTTAGGGAAGCTCAGTGTGAAGTTTGGAGAGGCCTCACTAAGGATGTTTTAACACACCTCCCATGGCCGTGGAGGTGAGTTTTTATAAAAATGGCCATGGGAGTGGCTCTCAGGCGCATTGTTGTGCTTAGGTGGACGGTAGAGGAGCTCCATCAATTGCTTTGGCTGAGCTGGCCTCTAGGTTTGATTTTCGTGAGGTGCCATGGGGGTGTCTCTTAGTTTTGAGCTTTTTTAGCCACTAAGCTGGTCGGCCGGCCATGGGGAGGTGGATAGGAGCTCAAGGAACCCAGGGGAATATGTCACAATAATTTAGTGCAATAATACCTAATTTTGGTAAGGATATCTTANCTTTGGAAAAGTCAAATGATGTTTTCTTGACAGAGGCTACAACATGCTAAAATATCAAGACGAGGTGATGTATCAATTTGCATGGAGAATCAAATGATCCCAAATAGTTTTTAATTAATTAAAAATAAAGCATACATCAAATAGACTTGAAGTTTATTCCACGTTATTCTCCTGTGTTCACTGAGTAAGCGAGTATTTTTATTTTATTTTTGTGATTTTTCTACACAAAGTTATGGATTTTTAAAATTTAGGGAGTTTATAGAAAAAGCATAATTTTTCTATCTAAACCGTGCGTGCTGACTAGATCCTAGGAAGCTCCGAAACTCCACTCGTCGTGCTTCTATTTGACGCCGTCGTCCTCGCCAGTAGCCATGCGTCCCGCTGTTTATGTAAAGAAGCGTTGTCCGGCTTCATCTTGGCCATCCATTTGATACACGCGCGATCGGACGACGCGTGGTCATCATCCTCAATGGCTTAGGCCGAGAGCCGTCCACCTTCAAGGCTTATGATCTCTCTCATTTCTTAATCGAATTAACTGAATTCTTTTTTAAAATGCTCGTCTTAGTGACATGAACACATCCATATAGTTAATGTGTCATGAAATCAAGCCCAAGTAAATGAAGAATTAAAATAGGCTCGGGAGGAAGAGAAGTTTTATACCTTTGCTCTGAGAAGTGAAGCTTCAATCAGAGGNATTTTTATAAAGATGGCCATGGGAGTGGCTCTCAGGGCATAAGCTTGGGTGCATTGTTGTGCTTAGGTGGAGGGCAGAGGAGCTCCATCATTTGCCTTGGCTGAGCTGGCATCTAGGTTTGATTTTCGTGAAGCGTCATGGGGGTGGCTCTTAGTTTTGAGCTTTTTCAGCCACTAAGCTGGCCGGCCGGGCAGGGGGAGGTGGATAGGAGCTCAAGGAACCCAGGGGAATATGTCACAACAATTTAGTGCAATAATACCTAATTTTGGTAAGGATATCTTAAGAACATGCATTTTTGGAAATAATATCCCTTGATTTGGGGGACCTTTGGTCCATGGCTTAATTTAGGTGGTTTCATGGTGTTTGGACTGGTCACTAAGTCCAACTAATGGTTGTGATGGAGTTAATTTAGTGACTTTAGGGTGGTTAGGTCACATTTAGTGC
>JXCR01121111.1:0-13231 GCA_002079205.1 Phalaenopsis hybrid cultivar
GGGATTTCAATTCCAATGACCGACAGCTTCTTACGAGCAAACCCCACACCAAAAATAGTGCCCACAGTCCCTATGGTTATGGTTCTTTAAATATTATGGGGGCATATTAAAGTTGATTAGGCGACATCGGTTAGGATCCTACGGTTCACTATTTTCTATTGGATTCACTTGGTTCAAATGAATTTACTAAACTCAACTTAATGAGTTCCATACATTCATTTAGATTGTGGGAAACCTCGTTAGCAAGCATAGGTTACATCCTCCGAGAGATTCCCGATCATCTGATATAAACGTCTTAATTTAGTTTTAATTGTTTTTTTGTGATATTTGTGATTAAACTTTGAGTTGTCTTATATTTTGAATGTTGTGGCGGTGAATTTTTATCTTGATTGATTTTAGTTTTAGTTTTGGTTTCAGTTTTATGGCTATCCTAAAGGTTTTAGTTTTCATGCAGGGTGACATCATTGTTTAGCATGCAAATTATAAATGAAAAAGGTACATAAATGTAAATGCATTAATTTAAAAGCATACCTGGCGAGTCTTCTCGTTCCTCCACCTAAAACTTTAGTACTTTGCAGGAATTAAAGCATGCTTATAGAAAAAGTAGGAAGTACAAACTTAAAGTGTGCCTACCAAATCCTATGTCATAACTTGGTGTATTTAAATTTTAAGGATGATTCCATTAAGCAAATTATAATAAGCTCACATGTCCTTTGTGATTTCCAAAGGATTATGAATAAGTCTCAGGTAATACCCTAAACATGTCATAGTCCCTGGATTTATCTAAAGTTCATTTTGGCCTTATTATGTTTACTATATAGTTTATCTAGTTAATACCCTTATGCTCAGTGAATTATGATGTTTTAATTATCTCTTAAGTGGGGTAATTATCACTTGATATCTCACTTATGAATTATACGGGTAAAGACCCTTAGGGGCAACTTGACTTAATTAATTAATTTGATCTTAAAGAATGGGCTTGTAGTTTGGCATAACACACCATAATTCATTAAATTAGACTCAGATGACTTGAAAATTTTTTGTTACCTCACTCATGGGTTAATTAAAACATCAGAGGAGAAAATTTGGTTTTTTCTGAATTTATTTAATTTTTATAATTATTTATAATGCAAAAATGGGGATTTTCAATGAAAATTTAATAACTCAACCAAAATAAAACTTCTCTCCTTAAGAAAATTATACAGGTTCACCTAGGTCAGATGACTACTTGGACCAATTTTCATGATTTTTAGAGATTTAATCTAATTATTAGAATTATTTGTTTATTTTGAGTATTAATTAAATATAAAATAATATTTAAATGAAAAATTAAGTTTTATATTTTTATTAAATCTCTCTGAGTGCAGGGAACCCAAAGAATCAAATGAAGCTCGGTTTAGGGTTAACTTTCAATACCTTGGTCCAAGAAGGGAAGCCTCAATTAGATGCTTGTGGAAGCTTCGTGGGGGTCTCAAGAGCCTAGGGATGGAGCCTCAAGCTGTGGTGAATTATCTAGATATGAATTTGACCAAGGCTGAATTAGGGGTCCGATCAAAGTCCACCTTAGGGTGCTCTGGTGATGGGGCTTCTATGGGGTATCTTCCTCTCTGAGTGTGGGGATGACGTGGGTGCAATTAATATTAATTTGGTGGAGGTTTGGTGAGTGTCCTATTTTGGCCTTGGATTTGAGCTCCAAAATTGAGCTCGAGCACTGGATTTGAGTATCTAGGGATGGTTGGGTTGAACTTAAGAGGTCTTAAGGAAGCTTTGGAAGCACTTTGGCAAAGTCTCCCCAAGGAATTTCAAGCTCTCCCCTTTTAACCATGGAGGTGGGTTTAAATAGTTGGTGAAGGAGAGGCCACCAGGAGCAATTTGTGGGTGCCTTAGGTTGCTTATGTGGATGCCAATAATGTGAAAAAATCCAATTAGGATGATCCAGCTTGGATGGGTTCAATTTTGAGTTTTGGCCTAGGTGGAGCTTTTGATTTTGGGTTTTCCGGCCACCAAGGTGGTTGGCTGGCCAGGGAGGGGTCACCATCTGACTCAGGGAGGTCGGAGCTTGGTCTTGGTGAAGTCAATTGGGGTTGGTCATATTTAAAGGTATGGGATTGAAATAGTATGGGAAAGGGCTATTTTGGGTCAATTTGGGTCAAATCATGGTTTGGGGCTGGGTTCACCCCTCAAGGCTGGTTTGGGTGCTGAGGGAAATTAGGAGGCTTAGCTTAATCAGCATGTTGAAGTCTCTATCTAAGGATATTTAGCTAAACATGGGTCAGAGTGATTCATGGGAGGGGTTAATAGAATATTAAGGATATTTGAAAGTGATTTAGCCTCTTTCCAATAATAGCTTGTTGATGTGGCATGGCTCTCATGGCTTATCTATGGCTTGGGAGTGGCTCCATGGCTTTTCCTTGTCTTGGTCAACTTTGATGAGGAGGGATTTTGAATTTATGAAATATTTTGGTGGAGTTTGGCATGATGCTTGATTTGTAATGATTTGATTTTGGATTTTAGGACTTTTTGAATGATTTTAATCAAATGGATGATGAAGGGAAATAATTATCATGTAGGATTTGGACTTGGGCTTTTGGAATTAAGTATAGTGGGTTTTGGGCTTTTAAAAAGGAAATTGAATTTGGGCTAATATTTGGGTTGATTGAATGTTGAGTTTGGTGCAGTAATATGTCATGAGGGATTTGGCAAGATTTCAATTGATTTTGAGTGGAATTGGTGAGCTCATTTGGTGGATTTAGTCATATAGTCAAAATTGGGCCTTTTTTATTTGAATAAAATTGGGTTTACAATTGGATCAAATTGGGCTTGAATTTTATTTAGAATGGAATTGGGGATGTTGAATTTTGTTTTGGAATTGAAATTGGGCAAGATTGAGCTCAATTGGGCCAAAATTGGGATTAATTTGGGGACATTTGGGCCTTTAAGGGCAATTTGAGGCTTTGGTCAAATTGGGTCAAATTGATGATAAAAAATTGAAATTGGGAATATTAGGGATGATTTTGGAATTTTTGGGAATTTTTGGAACTTTTGTGTCATGAGGGGTATTTTGGTAATTTTGGGCAATTTTTGGGGGGGGTTTGAAAATTTGGTATTTTTTTGTGAATTTTGGTCAATTTAGGTCGTGTTGAGGGGTTTGAGATGAATTTTTAAAATATTTGTGTATTTTGGGTAATTTTGGATTTTTTGGCAAAAATCGGGGTTGTAGGGGTATTTTGGTAACCTGGTGAATTTGGGCCAAAATGGGCCAACAAGCCAAGAAGCCATACTAAACCAATAGAAACCATATGAGGACTCATTTTGTATGCTCAATGTTTTGGTTCTAACCCTCTTAGCCAAAGACTGTGGGTACAGGGTCATCCACATAACTCTTCAAAAGGAGTCAAGGGACCAACCTAAGGGGTCCTAGGGTTTGGGGTAAGTGAAAAAGTGTAGTGTGTGCAAGTTAGCCCCACAAAAACTAGATCACCCAAGGTTAATCCTAAGGTCTGACCATATTATGGGAAACTCCCCTTGGGCTCTTCATATTGATCTCACCTACTAAGTGCTAGAGGTTAGGACCGATATGTGGAACTTCAAGTAGAGTAAAGAAGAGTTTGGAATTTCTAATGGTGAGGGTTCCTTTTCTAGTCCTCTAGGAATAGTCAACAGGAAATTCCTATGGCTAGACCCTAGGCCATTAAAGAGGAAAAACTATACCTCAACCAAAAATGAGGTCAACAAACCATAATTTGACAGAATTTATACGAACCAAAGAGGAAGTTGAGGGGTATAAAAGTATATGATTAAGGATGGAGTAAAAAGCCTAAACTCTAAAAAGAAAAGAAGAAAAAATATTTTTTTGCTTAACTAGATATAATAATTCTCAATGGCCTAAATAAAGAAATAAGAAGGATATTTTAATAAAAAGAGATAAAAAGAAAAGGAAAAGAGGACCTGGAGAAGAAACTTGAGGTTAACCACTATCATATTCGAAAGTTGGTCTTCTAAGCTTGTCCCCATGTCAAATAGTTTACATACACCCTTGATAAAATCTTTGGAACTTTATAAATGCGTGAAGAATTAAGGGAAAGCCTATTTTTAAAATAAGATGTGTTTAAACATTCTGGGAGAAGTAAGGGGGACTGTAGGCTTACCAATTTAAATAGTCAAAAAATCCTTAGTTGAGAAAAAGGAAAAACATGATGTGTATAACATATAATTATGCAAGGGAATCCTCACTTAAGTAAGGAAGTCATAATATCATAATAAAATTTTCTTTGCCAATTATTATAGACTAAAAGTCTCATAATATAAAGGAAAACCAATTTTTGAAATTTAAGTTAAAGCATAAAGATTACTTGAGACAAGTTTGAGGGATTTGATATATGTTGAATATGTAATAGTTCTATGGTATGTTTTGAAATTTTTTTACATATTTACTACTAATATTATGATTGAGAAGGATATTTGTTGTCTTACTTGTGTAAGAGACAGGGTGGATGTGAAATTTGAGCTAAAAAGAGTGAAAAATAGCATGTTAGAGAAGAATTTGGACTAGTGCCCCGTGTCGCAGCTCGGTGCACCCACACAGTGCAAAACCAGCTGTAAAGCTTCTACGTCAATTCATCACACATTTATGCATCCCTCTGCCTAATAAATGGTGCACATGTGCCAAACCTGTGCGCCCGCGCCGGCTTCGAGGCTCATCCGCGCTTAGACTGCTAAAACTATTTTGGCAAGAATTTTCTTGCCTTTGCCAAGCCTTGCCTTTATATTTGCTCATAAGGTTAGTTTTAGGGAATCTTGTTCAGTTAGAGGCTAGAAAAAAGTAGAGATTTTTTATAGAGAGTTCTTCCCTTAAGTTTTACTCCTTTCTTTGGATTGAAACCTTAAGGGGTGATATTTCCCTTTGAGTTTATATGCATTCTTGAGAGATTTGTTGTATGAGAGAGAGTTTGTGGAGAGAAAAGCCTTTGTTTTATGTTTTACTTTTGTTTATCTCTTACATTGAACCTTAACGGGTGATCTATGGGATTTAAACATTCAGATTTATACTAGCACTTCAAAATGTATCTGAATTTAACATTAAAAAATTGAATGAATGCTACTTTAAAACACACTACTTAGTATTTTACAACATTTCATTTTATCTTTGAAAAATTATGATGATAATGTACTTACAATCTTGTAAAATGAAAATTCAAATTTTGATTTAAAAAGGTTATCAAAGTCTTATAATTATTGTCATAGATCAAAAATAAATTTCAACTAAAAGAGGATTTTATTTGCGGTAAACTAGACTTACTTTTACTTAATGGGAAGTGGATAAATACTTTGTTCTACACACTTAAATATGATAATTATATGGAAATGTTCAACTTAAGAGCTAGAAAATAAATTTAGGGTAAGCCAATTATCACATGTGAGAGAAGGAAGAGGTTTATGAATCACATGTTGACATTTTAATTGATGAGCATATTTTATTAAAAATGAAAAAATTGAGAACATATCTAAAATATTCAAATAATTTACTAAAATAGTCAGTGGAGTATGGGCTTTTTGAAAGGAACATTCAAGCTAAAAATATGTTAACAAAATTTTATGCTCTTTTGTAGGATAGTAGGATCCAAAGGTAACCTTAACTTTAGAGGCTAAAGATTTAAGCTTTTATACAATAAATGGTTTGCACAATTCCTAATGGCACATGAACCAAAATTTATTTCAAGAGATGAAGGAGATAATGTAAACATATAGTCAAAGATTGCCAAACTTAAATGTTAGGATGAAAATTATATTAAGACATGAAGCATAAAAATGGATGAGGATGATCAATCACTATAGATATGATAAATAAGAATAATTTATAAAAAGCATTAATAACTAAACAACGTTAAAGAATTAGTACATAAAATTCAAAATAAATTTAGATGTAATAATGCAAGTGAAAATAGAAAAATTCAAACATGTTAGAAGTATAACTTGCTGAGTCATTTCTTTTACTAAAATTTAATCAAAGGTGGATGAAAAATAAATACTAGAAAGAGGGAAAGCAAGATTTGAAAGTGCATGTTGATTATGATAGCAGGAGCACAACTAAAAAAAAAATCTAGAAAAAAGAAGAAGTTGAAGAAGCAAACATATGCTTGATGGCGATGGAGGATAAAGTTGATGAGGTAAATCTTGAACTTTATTATAATAAGCTTTACATTTTCATGTCCAAATAAGAGAAGTTTTTAAAATTTTATTACAAAAATTCCAAGTAATAACAAAAAAAAAGCATTTAAAGTTATCATCATAGCATGTTTAACTTTAGCATAATATACTTGTGGCCAGTCAAAATAATATTAAGCATTATGAAAAATCATTTTTATGTGATAAGTTGTTTAGGAATGATTACATTTTGAAAGCAAAAAATTGATTATATTCTGAATTTTTAAATGATTTTATCAATGTAATGAATCATGCATATCTAAATAAGAGAACTTCATTAGATAAATCATATATGAATATAAGGGAGAAATATTGAGTGTGTCATCAGTTATGAAATATACTTAAGGATTGTAAGAGTAGGGTAGCAAATGAAACATTCATGTATGTATGCATCCCTTAGCTAGCATGTAAATTAGTAGTCAAGTCACTTGCCACAACGATTCATCATATCATTTGTTGTGCCCTTTTTTATTTTTTGTGAACAACATTCTTTATATTCTCCCATTTAAGATCTCCCTTCTAAAAAAAACTCTACCTTAAAGAAATAATGTAAGAAAAGGAAATAACTAAATTGGGCAAATATGAAGGAGTACTGAAAGAGTGGATATGAAGATATCTCGTAAAGAGATCTCGTTACATAAATTGGAGAGAAATTGTATGAAAAAAGGTCAAAGCATGCTCAATCCAAGTGAGAATTTATTACCTCATTTTTGTTAAAAAAACTTGAAATAAAACATGCAAAATAGAAATAAAATACAATTACCTTCAATCAAGCTTTAAAGTTAGACCGAAATGTAGCTTGATAGGAGAATATTTTGAAATTATTATTTTTATGCTCCAAAGTTATAATTTCCTCCACAGATTATTGTAGTGCATGGAATTTCATGCTATGAGATACGTTTGGTTCATTATCAATGTATGAATAGTGTTAAATAAGTTTTCGCAGCTATTAGATGGCTTTTTAGGTGAAGTTTTATGTGGCTAGCTCTCATGCATAAAAATTTATCCCACATATTTTTTTTAATGGGATGTCATTTTACAAAGTGGACTCCGTGAATGCATCCCGATTGTTGAAATAATTCAAATGATCCCTTTCAAGCCTAAATTAGACTCCATTCTCAAGCTCAGTTAGCCTACAATAATTAGGATGATAATCATGAAAATTTGGATGATAATTAAGATTTCACCCTCAAAATGAGCTTGAACCTACTCCAAGCTCAAAATATAATCAAATTGAGCTAAAAACATCAAAATTGGTCAATTTAAAGCCAACCTAACCAATCCTAACCCAACCTAACCCATCCTAATCAAGCTTAACCTAACCAAACCTAACCCAATTGAGCTCAATGATCCACCTAAAAATTACCTACTTTTGGTGCACATTTTATAAGCATTTTATGTGCATTTTTGATGATATTGCACTTTAAATGAAGGAATTTTGTATGCTTTTTTTTTTATTATTTCAGGTACATGGAATGAACATTTAGAGAAAATGAGGGAAAAATGGAACAAGTTGGGATACTTTGCGTGGCGCTATAACGCCACCCTTCAGGCAAATTTGGCGCTATAGTGTCGCATCCCGGCGACTATAGTGCCAGTAACTACCCTTCTACAAGATACATTAAATTTGATCAAATTTTGAAGAAGTGCTTGAAGTAACCCTTGGTTATTTTCAGAGATCTATTAAATGAGAATAATTTGGCCAAAAAAGAGGAAACTTTTGGAGACTTTAGAAGGCATAGGAGAGGACTTTTGGTGAGATTTTTAGTGTTCTTTTTAGAGTGTGTGAGTAATTGTTGTGTAAGTTTGGAGATTGCTGGAAGAAAACTCCAGAAATTTGCTTGGGGAGAAAATATAAGGTACTTTGCATTAGTGTTTAAGTTTTTGTTGTAAGACTTGGATTTCAATGAAAATCATTTGTTTTTTTTTTAATCTCCATGAATTCTGAGTAGTTCCCTTTTCTTTCTCCTTGCATATGGGAATTAATTTTGTGGGATGAGTATGATTTATATACTTCTTTTTATTCTAAAAATTCTAATGGTATTTTCATCAATTTTTCATTGAATTTGCAAATTGCCCACTTGTGAGGTTAAAATCTATTGAGAAATAAATAACTCGGGAGGGCTATGATTTCACTCAACTAGTGAATACCACACTTCAACTTGGGCAGAGCCGTTGCGATCACTTTAAGGGAGTGCAAATATATAGGAAGATAAGTTTTGATGAGCTTAGAATTGATGTTTCTAAGGTGACAAACTAGATTTTTTTATCAACTTGATTTAGAGTTTGGATTGTAAGGGTCCTATAGAGAAGGCACAATGGGTAATCTGGAGGTGAGAGGCTAGAATCTACTCAGCACTGCTACACAAGCTAGTGAAAAACTCTAAATTAGCCAATGGTAAAGGATATAAAGGCTTCTATTTGTTAGAATACCACATTTTGTATTTTTAATCATTCAAATCCTACACTGATTAACATCTCCTTTGCAAGAGGAAAGAACTTTTCAGAATATTCAAACTCATTTCTATATTTAATTAGTCTTCTGAACTTTAGTAAACTTTTAAATCTAGTTGTTACTTCTTGCTTAAAATTAGTTTTTACTATCAACTTTGTTCCCCTATTATAATTATCTATAATTTAGATAGAATTTTGCAAGTTAATATTAAGAGTTATGATTTTCTTTATGGGATAGATACTGGGGTATTTAAGGAAAATCCTATATTACTTGAAACAATATGTCTACTTGCACAGTACCTTTAGTGTAACACCTTATTATATAATTTCTAAATCATTACATTTATTCACACTAGCCGCTGAACATAAATTGAGACAATTTTTCAGTAAATTTAAGAATTATAAATATTTACATAATTGCAGTTTGGGTTACCCAACCTAGTACAACATAGCCCAACCCAGTCCAACCTAACCCAACCAAACCTAACCTTACTAAGCCCAATCTAATGACGTGCAGAAACTTACCGTGAAGTAAGTACGCCACACAACGCAAATATATGTGTCAATTAATAATTGGTTAAAAAGTGGTGCATTTCAATCCCAAAAGGAAAGTGTGAAAAATTATTTTAAAGGGCAAATCTTTAGTTTACTATACTTCTAAACCAAGTTTAGTCTGATCAAAAATATGTAGTGGTTTCTAAAATCTTACTTAAAATCATGAACAAAAGATAATGAGTTCTATAAAAATGGGAAATAGCAACAGATAGATCTTACTATTCTTCAAGGTTAGTGAGCCTCACGCCCATGTGATTAAGGTAATGTGGTTATTCATGATTTTCTTATACTTTCCCTTACGTGTTTGTTTTCAACAGGGATAGATAGTCCTCTTTATGCATATGTTAGATAAAGAAAGGCTAGAATCCATGAAGTTTTGCCTAGGAGGAGATAATAAAGGTTTAAAGAAAATTTTGATGTTGGAGTCATCCTGACAGTAATATGGGTATAGTCTAGATAAGGATGTTACACCAAGCACTCCTTTAGAGGCAACCCAAGTGTTATCTTAGAATTTGAGTGCTTTTGCATGTTGATTCGACTTTTTCATTGTTGTGTGTTGTGATCTGGTTTTTCATTTTCTATGTTATTTTCTAGTTAAGAGTAATCAAACTCTACATGTGGGGTGGGAAGGATGAAAAACAAATTCTGGCTAATGGGAGGCCCAAAACATCTATGACGCGAACTCTTGCGCCCATCTCATGCACCTGTGCCACATCCATAGCACACTAGTGCTCATCAATTGGTCATAAATGTGGCCACGAGATAGAGCTAGTAGTGAACCCATGCCCACTCCATAGCACACCTGCACCAGAGCAAGTGCACTCTTTACCAAAACTCCAACGCACCCACAAGCCCTAGGCACCCCAGAGCACTCATGCGCATAATGCAGTGCACCTAGACTCATTCTCAGTGCATAAGCATGCCTCCACCCTGATTGCGATGCACCCATCTCGGTCTTTTATAATTTTTGTATGGGAAAAAGTAAGCATTTTTACCCAGCTAACTTCTTCGCATTGATAGTCACTGGAGCCTTCCCCCCATGCCTAAAAATCACCTTCGACTACCACAAAACACCATAAAAAGCTCGTATTTGTGATCCTTAGCTTTGGTTAGGTAAGATTTTTGTGCAAGAGTAAATTCTCACCATACATTATGGTTCATTCCTTCTAAATTTGGTTTCAATGTCATGAAACTGAAGAATAAAGGTAAGTTAAAGGGTGCATCCTTCAACACCAGCAAGTTCGTGAGTGTGGATGCTTCAAACTACTTCAACAATCTTCTTTCCTTGAAGAAACTGATCCTCAAGTGGATGTTCATTCAACCCAGTGGTTAGATTGTGGAAATCATTGAGAGGATGAAGTAGCTTCTTTTCTACCTCATTACACCCACCACAGTCCTCATCCTCCATGAATTTTTTTCCAATATAAAGGAACTCATGGACAACAAGGTCTATGTGTGGGGGAAATGGGTGTCATTAGACCCCATCACAATCAACTCTATTAGAACATTTATGAGGTACCACGGTGCAGATATTCACACTTCATAAACCCTGATTATGATGAAATTTATAATTTTCTCATGGACGGTTAAGTCCAGTTGAATCAGCGGGAAGGAAAAATTATAATTTCTCTAGCTGTCTAATGAAAAAGAAGTCCAAAGCATGGCAAAATTTCATTTATGTCGGGATCATGCCCACTACGAACCTGACTAAAGTCACCAAGGACCGTGTCACTCTGAACCTTTACATTCAGAGAGGCATTTTTATTAATATCAGCTCACTGCTAACTTCCTCCTTATGACACATCGTAAATGATGGAATGAATGTAGGATTGGGTCTTTCAAACATAGTTACCAGTTGTGCCTCTTGCGGTTGTGTCAGAGAAGAAAGGTGAGGAGCTTATGCATCCCCCAAAGCCCATCACTTAGGAGATCATCTAGGCCTATGAGTAGACCTTGGCTCGAGAGAGGGAGAGAGCCCATGAGATCGAGGTGCAAGCTTGTTAAGGTAGGAGGAGTCACCACTTAAGATGGCTAGGACTGTGGGAATATTTTTCAAGTAGATTAATGATTTGGTGTTAAACTTTGGTGTACTTGGTTAGGAGGTGCACAAGTTAATAAACTATTCTAAGCAACAACAACCACAATATGAGTACTAGCAGTGATACAATGTTGTTCAGGAGGACAAGTATCATTGATAGGGATAGTTGGATGGACCTGAGCCTTTATTATACCCACCATCACCACCTTACAGAGCGTACGAGTCTGACATGAAGTTCATTGACGAGGATGATGTTGATAATGGTGAGTAGAGAGGAGTTGATTTGATGATTTGGTTGGATAGTCTTGACTTTCTGCTTGTTGAATTCAGGTGTACTAATTTTTTGGATATTTTGGATTTTTGATGTCCTAACACTACTGATTTTAATTTTATGCCAAATTTTAGTATTTCTTGAGTATTTGTGTTTTCTTGAGATATTGGGTATACATGAAATTTCTGAGCCTCTAGATTACACCTAATTTCCTATTAGTATTTTTTTCCTGTGATAGTTCATTCCTTGTTATATTATTCCAATTTTTATTGAAAATCTGTTATCAGAGCAGATCTGGATAGAAAAAAAGTTTGAGGGAGGAAGTTATACACATGTGATAGCCTAAAAATAATCTTATTCCCTTGTTTATATTTGATTTGACATTTTTGTGTATCTTTGTCAATTGACAGTGGAAGGTAAAATGTGAAACCTAACTAAGGTTAGGATTGAAGTGTTGTGATAAATGTCATAATACTAGTTGTTAATCATTTTTCTTCTTACATAAAAGTTCCAAAGCAATTGAAAGGTGTGCTTATAAAATTAAGTAACTAATCCATAATAGTTTTTTATCCCAAAGCTTTGATTTAAACAATAAAACTAACATGCTATCTACTTGATTTATACGATCAACAAGATTTGCATTAATAGGTAATAAAAACTTTTAACGTAGAGAGCACTAGAAAATTAGAATTCTTAAAAATGTCTGCTTAACTAGATATAGTAATTCTTCTGAAAAATGAGAAGAAAAGAAGAAGAAAAAGCAAAAAGAAATAGAAAAAATGAAAGGGAGACTCATTACAAATAAAAAGGTTGAAAGTAAAAAAGCTAGATGAAAAACCCAAAGGTGAAGAAGCTTAAGTTTAAGTGTTAAAGTAATCCAACTTCAATTTTCTAGCTTTCTCCTCAAATTAAAAAAGTTATCTCTTCCTTAATGAAATTCAGAAATAATTAAAGGAATTTTAAAGTTATTACCAATGCACAGAGAGCCCAACTAAAGCCATAAATCTCATGGATTTAACAAATTCATACCCATTCTAACAACAAGTGAAGATATCCTCATGAGAATATTGATGTGCCCCTGGTGTGCGTTATTTTTCTACGTGTTTTATGTAAATTTAAATCCTTGATAACAGTGTCAAAAACTTGACCCGTCCCAAACTTACGCAGTAATTTAACTTCCAAAAATTTGGTCAAAATCTTGACCCAATTTATATTAATTATTTAATGTGCAAATTCGAAATGTTATATAAAATACATAGAATAGTTCACACACTGGGGGTTCAATGCAAGTGCAGATATTGCTTCAAGTAATATAGATCTTTCTTTAAAAACCCCAGTATCGATCCCACATAAAAGTGCAGTAAGAAATCCATTAGGCTAATTCTAGTCTACTACTATTAAGTTTTAGTTCGAAAGATGGAAATTCTTATGATGGGTCTAAGAATATAAAAATTAAACAGAAATGCTAACAAAAATGAAGAAAGACAAGTTAAAATGGGTCTAATGAATGCTAACAGAAATGTAGTTAAAAGAACTAAGTTTATTAAACTAACTTCTAAACTTCAAAAGTAAACTTATGAAAACTGAACAAAGTTTATGTGATGAAGATTTCAAATTTAAGAAAGCATCATTCCCCTTTACAATGAGTATATGGATTGTGAAGAAATTAAAATAATATATATATATATATATATAGCTAAATATGAGCA
>JXCR01121111.1:13355-24757 GCA_002079205.1 Phalaenopsis hybrid cultivar
TGTGTGTGTGTGTGTGTGTGTGTGTGTGTGTGTGTGTGTGTGTGTGTGTGTGCGCGCGTGTGTGTGTGTGTGTAATTATATTGTGTCAAATAGGAGCAATCTTATTCCTTACCCACTTTCAAGTGCATAAAGACCATTGACTAATCCAGGTTCTGGTCCCTAATTCTGTGGTTAGGTTGGGAGGATACCGACTCTCACTCCAGAGCTCCCACTTCTCCCTCGCCTGAGGGTTAACAATCTCAAATTACTTTCCAATCAAATGAACCAAATTGGGGATTTTAATATGTCACCTTAAAATCTCTAATTTTGCATTCAATGAAATATATTTTGTTATTTATTTACACTCAACCCCATGTATAACATCCTAACTCATGAAATTGAATGCGACTCTTACCTTGTTGTAGAAAGCACAACCCATTTGGATCTTATGTTTCTCAACAAATTTTAACCTTTTAATTGGTCAAATCGAAAAGTAAATAAAGATCAGAGTTTGAATCATCACAATTTATTGACATTAAAAACCATATAAAACAAAATCAATTATTCACAAAATCAAATCTCATTGTAGAGAGAAGAATGAAAAAGACTACTCATAATTCATGAGAAGGATACGACAAAACACGAATTTAATATATAAAAATAAGTTTACAAAATAAAGAAATAAAAGAACACAACTTATCTTACACTCATTCTCAAGAAAATACTCAGAAGTTCCCTTTAAACACTTTCTATCTTTACAATAACACTCAATTCTCTCCTAAAAATATAATAAAGAAGAAATCTCTTACCTTCCCTCTCCTCTTACAACCCTAGAAGAAAATGCTCTCTTCTCCAAAGTCTTCCTCTCACTCTCATGCAACACTCATGCACTAGACTCCTCTCCTTTTTAATTAGGGGTACCTCCATTCAAAAAGAATTCAAAATTTCCTCCAAAATTCTCTCCAAAAGTCACACCTTTTGAATCCCAAAAGATATTTCCATTCATTCAAGAGACATATCCATTAAAGAGCCTTTCAAAGTGTCTAGATGCATTGAATCACTCCATGGGGTGTTTGAATCATTTGGAGCCTTCAAAATCTGCTCAAAATTCATCTATTACTGTCTTGGGGTTTACCCTATTACTTTCTTTAATCCCATCATTACTATTCCCAACTGATCTAACTCATGCGTTAAAAGTGTCGAATAGGATAAGTGCCAGTGACTTTATATATGCTTAAAAATATAAGTAATTAATACTACTGCTAAAAGATTTAATTCCTCAACAACTGTACCAAAACTTAATAATAGTTATAGATTCGATAAAGATGGATGTAATAAATATTCAATAATTGTAAAGTCACACTTATCAATGCAAGTATACGTATCACTCAAGTAATATAGGGCTCTAATGGAGTCTTAGATATCAATCCCACAGGGAGTAATAATATCGCACAAGTAATATAGGGCTCTAATGGAGTACTAGATATCAATCCCACAGGGAGTGGTTTAGAACTTGCTCAAGTAATATAAGTTTCAATATTTGTAAAGTCACACTTATCAACGCAAGTATACATATCGCTCAAGTAATATAGGGGCTTCAATTGAGTCATAGATATCGATCTCACAGGGAGTAATATTAGAACTACGAACTAATATTTTAAAAAAGCAATACTTTAATCGCAACACTGAAATTCAATTTGCTTATATGTCACTAATAGGCAATTGAAATAGATATGTAATTTTTTTAGTAACTCTTAAATAACTAATTATTTTAATGAGGTTTTTAATGTGATATTCAATATATAAGAAAGAAACCTTCTCCTTGTCAAGAAATTATAGTGAATGGATAAAATGAATCAGTTTAATTTGTATTGTTCTAAGTAAGAGTATACCTATTCTTTATCCTTTGGTCCAGGCATAAAGAACATTGACTAATCCTACTCTTGTTTACTGAATCTGCGGCTAGNATAAATCTCAAGACAAGAAGAGAGATAGAGAAAACTACTCAGATCTCATGGGGAAAACACAACAAAACTCAGAATTCATATATAAAATCAAAGAAAACTACTCAGATCTCATGGGGAAAACACAACAAAACTCGGAATTCATATATAAAATCAGGTCATACAAACTACAACAAGTAAATAACTTATCTCTAATTTCTCCTCAAGAACACTCCTCGAAGTTCCTCTGAATCTCTTCCTTCATACAAACTACAATAATAAATAAACTTATCTCTAATTTCTCCCCAAGAAAACTCCTTGAAGAACAAACTACAACAAGTAAATAACTTATCTCTACTTTCTCCCCAAGAACACTCCTCAAAGTTCCTCTGAATCTCCAAACTACAACAAGTAAATAACTTATCTCTAATTTCTCCCCAAGAACACTCTTCGAAGTTCCTCTGAATCTCTTCCTTTCTTTACAACACACAAATAAGTAAATAAGCTTATCTCTGATTTATCCCCAAGAAAACTCCTCAAAGTTCCTCTGAATCTCTTCCTTTCTTTACATCACACATAATTCCTCTTCAAAGCGGTAAGGATGAAGAAATCTCTCACTTTCCCTCCACTCTTACAATCTCTCGAAGAATTCCTCACAATTTAGACACTCTAATAAATTCTCTACACACTAATGGAACATTTCTAACCTCCAGGCTCTCTTCAATTTTTGGCCAAAATCTTCTTTTAAAGTTGTGGATGAGCTTTCTCAAGTGTTGCCTAAGCACCCCTCCAAAATTCGTCCTCATCCAAAGCCTGGTTGGACATAACCGCCGATCTCACCATCAACGGCCTCGAGGCCACCGTCGGTGGACCTTCTAAGTGAATTAATTCTAGAGTCTCGGGAAAATCTCGCCGTCGATGCTGTTGGGCTCGCCGTCGGTGCCGTTGGGCTCGCCGTCGGCGCCCTAGTTCAATTCTTGACATTTTGGTCCTTTTCGCTCCAAATTCGCTCCTTTTGGCATTTTTTTTGCTCCAATGACCCAAATTCGCTCCTTTTCTTTAAAGTGCAATATCATCAAAAAAAGTATAAAATAGGTATGAAAATCTCAACATATTTTTCTTTGGTCAGTAAACCTCCATTAAGAATCTTTGAGCTCTTTTTTCCCCTCTCCTAATAATCTTCGCCCCTTCTCAAATTTTTTCGCGTGTTCGCATGACCCTCCCTCCCTCTTGGTTTCATTCAGTAGAAGGCCCATAAGAGTAGTTGTGATCATGACCCGCAGCGTACCAGCAACTGTAGTTGTAATCTGCAGCAGGTTAATCGCTCGCCGAGGGTCGTAAGCCACGAATTCAAATTTAAGGAAAAAATTGGTAAGTGTGAAACTGATTTTAGTGCTATTTGAGACTTTCATTTATTTCCTCACTCTTCTATTTTGAGATTTGCCTCATTTTTGAAGCATTGTTTGTTTTTGGTTCCTAGTGAGTTAAAGAATAAAATCTTGGGTGAATGTTCTGCCTTGGTTGCTCTTCGTGAGTCATGGTGTCACCATCTGTTCATCTGTTGACCACTTCTAGAAGTAGATCCTTCTTGAAAATTCCTTTGATTTGGATCCCTTCCCGAGTGACCATCTGATGTGGATCACTGAATAGCATTAGAGTAATTTCTCCTCTGATGTCCAAATTGCCTGCAAACATAGCTTCAACCAAAGAAAACATTCATCACAATGCTACTTCCCACACTTAACACAGGGTTGTATAGTGTTACTGCCCGTCTAGCTAAAAAATTTACCTGGGTAGGATTTTATCTTCTTTCCAATGAACTCTCCTTCTTCTGAATGAACTATTGGTGTCACTTTTTCTAAACTCATTCTCTTATGCAAATCTCTATGATTCTGAGTTTGCTAGAAATTTATCTGCACCTGCCTAGCCCTCTCCACTAGTACTGAATATTCATCAATCCTAAGTTGCACTAGTGGATGCTTGATTGAATTCTTTAATCTAGAAAGAAATTTGGCATTTCTCCTCTGCATTTGAAAAGAGTTGTGGTGCATATCTTGATAACATAGTGAACTCTGACTCATACTACATAATAGATAGATCTCCTTGCACCAATCTAATGAATTTTTTTATATCTATTTTCTGGCCGAAAATGATACAAATTAACTCTGAAGGTTCTCAAAAATTTATCCCACTACACCAAGCGGCTGGTTCTGCCTGTGAACTTTTCCTGCAGCTAACCTTGCCACCTCTCCACTTATTCTTCAAAAGCAAAGGTGGCAAAGGTAACTCTTCTCTCTGGTAGACATGACAATCAATTAATAATCTTTTCCACTCTCAATAGTCGGTTTTCAGCTTTCACTAGCCCTCATGCTAAAAAAAACAAAAGTGGTCTCATTTCTTGAAAGAGCTTCAAACACTTATCCATTGGTACTCCTCCACTGATATTCTCTTGAGATTGAGAATTTTTAATAAACTAAGTTACATCATTCAACATATCAGAGAATGAACCAACACTGACTACGACATTCTGGAATACAATGGATTCTACATTCTCATTTTTTATCTGTTCCTCCTGACCGCTCATAATTTTGAAATAACAACAATATATTTTAATTAGACTCAACTAAATCTTTTAACTTCAAATAAATTAATCCAATTATCATATTAACTCTTTCATTAATATTCATATTATTTAATTTAAACCTCCTACTCTAATACCACTTTTATCATGACCCGACCTGAGACTTGGAATTAACCAAAACAGGAACGAATAGTCGGATAATAAAAATCGATAAAAATAGAATATCAGAGAATTGATTTTCACAGTCTGTTCCCTTCTTGATTAATCCCAGACCCTAGGCCAGGTCATGACAGGCAGCTGGTTGGGCGATCGGTGGTGGTAGGCAACTATGAAATGAGGTGGTGAGCGATAGTGATCAAAGGTGGTCGGTGCAATGGCTGACAACACTTTTGCATAGAGTTATGTATTTGAAACTAGATCAAATCCATCAATATCCAAATAAACTAAAAATGAACTAAATAATAATTTCTAAATTCATTCAGTTTTACATTAAATTTATAATTCTCAATATCAAATGACTGAAATCCTAAAAATCATGCAAAATAAATGCAAGATACTTCTTATAACTGATCAAATAACCCCTAAATCCATCAAGCTTAGGGAGTAAATCTAGGCTTCAACTGAAACTCATATTCATTAAATCCATAGCTTTATTTTTTTCCAAACTGAGGTCACTCATGTGTAGACCTAGACATTGGGCGGGTGGCTTGACGGGCTCGCGACTGTAAGAAAATAGAAATTTGGAATCCGACCCAACTATGTGGAACCTACCCTGGCCGGGACCAACATGTGGAACCCGACCCACCTATGTGGAACTTACCCTGCCTTACCACTCTTCTCTTTCAATCTGTAAACAAACCTAAGAACCCTCTCTCCACAAACTCTTAACCCGAGAGCACTCTCCTTTCTCCACTATTCTCTTCGTCATGAGACCCAAGTGCACCTTTCTTCCCCAAGCTAGCTCTTCACTTCAACCCAAGCTCCAAATCACTAACTCTCCCAACCAAGAACTTCTTATGCTCATAACTCACTTTTCTTCTCTCTCTAACCCATGGCGATATCCCATCTCCTTCTCTTTCACCTATATTCTTCCAATCTCTCCCAACGAACAACAAGCCCTCTCCACTCAAACCGAGCAAAGAAGATTCTCTCTCCTCTCTCTTTCTCTCAAATTTTTACATGCATGCCATATTTATATGTGCACTACTCAAACTTTATGTATTTGCATGCATTCCATCATATTCTTATATATTCAAATGCCTTATGCAAAACTTTGGTTATTTACATGCAAACCACTCAAAACTTTGTTTTTTTTCTGTTAAGGCCCACAGGCCCGTGGGCTAGCCTGACCCATTAAGTGGGTGGGCCTAATTATGGAAATCTAAATAGAAACCGGGCTCAAGCCCGACCCGAACTGTTTTGACTGGTCAAAGACCACGAATAAGCTCGACTCGCTCAATGTCTAGGTCTAGGTCTGAATTTAGCTTGAAGATTGATTTTAATTTTAACTCGGATCGAGATCGGATCAGAATAAATAAGCCAAGCTGCGAGCCAAAATTTTGGATCCAAATTTTTTTTAGCAAATCCCGGATTGGCTCGAAATCGGACTGTGAATTTAATGAATTTAATAAGATGATCGTTAATCACTCAAAAATTAATTTGAATTTTGACTCAGTGGAGACCGAGTCGAAATCTAAAATTTTTGACTCGCCCAATGTCTAGATCTAGGTCTGCGAATTTAGCTCGAAGGTTGAATCTAATTTTGGCTCAGATCGAGATCAGATCATAGTAAATCAGCGAAGTTGCGAGCCAAAATTTTGGATCCAATTTTTTTTTAGCAGATCCAGTTTGGCTCGAAATCGGATCATTAATAAAATATGACTGTGAATTTAGTGAATTTAATAAGAAGCTCATTGATCACTCAAAAATTAATTTAAATTTTGACTCAGTGGAGATCGGGTTGAAATATAAAATTTTTTTTAGAACTCAAATCGAACCAACTCACCTGGAAATCTGATTGTGAACAGCCGACCTCAGGTCTACCCGGCATATTTGCATGCTGCTCAAGGTTTCGAAAGAGGGAAACCAACACCAGAAAGGATATCCATGTCCACCAATGACTCCGCCACAACGGCGTCAACTCGGCAGTTTGTGCTGGAGAAGGAGAGTGAGTTGAGGTTGGAGGTGGGCCCCGAAGCTCTTCTTCGCCTACGCCTCACTGCCGGGGCCGCTGAGGTATTCGGCGCCGAGCTCCCGCCGGGGAAGTGGATCATTGTTCCCGCTCTCCGAAATATCGCTGTAATCCTTCTTCCCACCCCAATCACTTGCCCTACTATATTAGATATGAATATTTTCGCAACATTTGTGGCAGATTTTTACTTGGAAGGGCGCGACAATCGAATTGGACGGAATCAGCGAGGTTGAGTATGTGGCGGATGAAGTGAGTGAGCATTTTTGCTGACAGGAGTTTTGGTGTTGTTAAACTTGGTTTCACTTGCCTTTTTCGATTGACTTTGTTACATCTGCTTGATACTTGGCTTTCTGATAGACGCCCATGGTGAGCTATGTGAATGTCCACGCTATATTGGATGGGAGAAGGTCTCGCACTAAAAATAGCAATAATTTGGATTCTTCACAGGTAAAAACTTGCTTGCTAACTTTTCGTTTTCTTGTGAATCCTTTTGCGAATGTTTTTGCGTTTTTTTACGACTGTAGGCCTGAGTCTTTTATCTTGCAGGGCATTTATAGATGACTAAATTATAATTGGTGAGATCCTTACCAAATTAAGTAAAAAGGTAGGTTATTGGATTTTTTTTTTTTTCATGAGAAGTGAGAGTTAATGGAACATAGATGGAGTACATGATAAAAATTTTAAGTTGAGNACGTTTTTTTACGACTGTAGGCCTGTGTCTTTTATCTTGCAGGGCATTTATAGATGACTAAATTATAATAGGTGAGATCCTTACCAAATTAAGTAAAAAGGTAGGTTATTGGATTTTTTTTTTTTCATGAGAAGTGAGAGTTAATGGAACATAGATGGAGTACATGATAAAAATTTTAAGTTGAGGAGTTTTAATTAATATTACTATAAGATCAAATGTTGTCTCTATGAAATATATCTATGTTTATTAGAGCTATTAGAAATAAGAATTCTCATTTTGGTATAGATGCCTATATTATTACTTGGCTTAATTTTAGGTTGTCATAACAAATAGTATAATATTTAATAAGGAATATCAGGGAGGCTTACAGATAAACTTTAGAAAACTAGTATTACACTGGCTATGCTATTTGAATTTGAGTGATGTGCTCTACAAGATTCTCCAATGATTGAGTTTAGTATAGCAAAATATGACTGTTAAAATGGAAGTGTGATAAAATGATGAGGGTTGGATTAAGCAATGATTATATCAGGAAAAGAGTGATAAGAGTATCATTAACTAAAGCTAATGTAGTGAAAACTAAAATTAGATGTTTTGGAAAACGCACGAACAACAAAACACCAACCAAACTTTATCCCACTAAGTGGGGTCGTCTACATGAATTCTTTTTCTTCATTATGTTCTATGAAGTGTCATATTTTCATTTAATTTTGATAAATTAAGATCATTTTTTATACAACATGGCCAAGTCTTTTTAGGTCTACTTCTACCTTTCTTAACACAAGTCGAACCTAAAACATCCACTCGCCTAACCGGATCATTAGATGGTCACATTTAATGTGACCAAATCATCTAAGACAACTCTCTCTAATTTTGTCTGCTACTGGAGCTACACAAAACCTTTTATGAATATATTCGCTTTGCATATTGTCTTGAAGTGTAAAGTCACTAATCCATCTATGTATTCTCATCTCAACAAAAATTAGTTTTATGTTTCTCTTTTTTATTCTAACATTCTGTGCCATAAAGCATTGCAGGTCTAACCATAATACAACAACAAAAAGCCTTTATCTGACTAAGTGGGTTCGTCTGAATGAATTCTTTTTCTCTATTGAGTCCTATTGAGTGTCATATTTTCATTTAATTCCAATAAATTGAGATCAATTTTTTTATACAACATGCCCAAGTCTTTTTAGGTCTACCTCTACCTTTCTTAACATTAGTCAAATCAAAAACATCTACTCTCTTAACAGGATCATCAGATGGTCGTTGTTTAATGTGACCAAACAAGCTAAAAAGACTTTCCAATCTTTTCTAACCCTTTCACAGATACATTCATTTCACATTTTGTCTCTAATAGTCAAGCCACTCATCCACCTAAGCATTCTCATCTCAGCAACACTTAACTTAGTTTTATGCTTCTCTTGTATAGACAATCCTTCTGCGCCATAAAGTATTGCAGGTCTCACCACCATCTTATAAAGTTTTCCTTTAAGCCACAGAATTGGCTGATGCATTATTCCTCTTCAGCCAAATAACTAGAATTCTACTAATAGTGCCCCATCTATATCATCATCACTTTGAACAAGAGACCTGAGATATCTAGAAAATTCGCTCCTTTTAATGATTTGATCACCCATTGTTACAACTCTACTACTAAATCTACTCTTACTAAAATTACATTCCATGTATTAAGTTTTAGATCTACTCAGATGAAGGCCTTTAGACTCTAAAGTAGACCTCCATAATTCATGTTTTTTCTGAACTCTTTTTCTAGTCTTATTCATAAGAAGGATATCATCAGCGAAAAACATACACCAAAATACATCCTTCTGTAAATGTCTAGTAAGATCGTCCATAACTAAAGCAAAAAAAAAAAAAAAAAGGTTTAAAGTCGATCACTGGCGTAACCGATCTAAAATAGGAAAATACTTGGTCAATCTTTCTTCTGTTCGAATACAGGTGACAACTCCACTATACATATTTTTAATGACTTACATAAAAGTAAATCAACACCTTTCTTTTCTAGAACTCTCCAAAGAGCTTCTCTTGGAAGCTTATCATAAGGTTTTTCTAAATCAACAAATCTTATGTAGATCCTCCTTACTTCCTCTGTACTTCTCCATCAAACCACTTAATAAGTGTATAACATATATAGTAAACTTGCGTGACATAAATTCAAATTGATTATGAGAAATCTTTGTATCACGTCTTAACCTATGGTCAATTACTCTCTCCCATAATTTTAATGTATGACACAATAACTTATTTCCTCTATAATTTGCACACTCTTGTGCATCCTTTTTAATGAGGACCAAAATACTCTTACTCCACTCAGTCATTTTTTTAGTTTTTAAATAATATTAAAAATTTTAGTAAGCCAAAAAATTTCAAAGTCTCCTAAATATTTCAACACTTCCATTGGTATACCATCATATCCTATTGATTTTTCACCCTTGATTTTTTTTGAATCCTCCACAACTTCTTTTTTCCTAATGCGATGAAAAAAATAAAAATTATTATTATTTTTAATGATGTTTTGATCACTAAATTCGATCATATTTTTAGAAACTTTATTGCAATGTTTATCAAAATATCTTACCATCTTTTGAATATTTTTATCTTAGAATAAAATAAACTAATTAATATTGACTAATTAAAAAGGAAAAGGGTTGATGCAGGGTCCTTCACCCCCATTGATTCTTTTGATTTTAGCATCGTCAGCATTACTTTTATAATATTTAATTTTCTTGGCTGCAGTTTCAGCAATTTTCTCTTTTTTTATTTCCTTAACTATTTTTATTTTTCCTGGGATGGTTGCAGTTGGGTGGTAACTTTTTCCTCTAGTTTTCGTTGCTAAACTGTAGCAATATACCATTTGTTCTGTTCTCCTTGCTCGAAATTATGGCATTTCCAATTTCTTGCATTATTTTTGAAAATTAAGTGCTATTTTTTATTGAAAATGATTGGCTAAATTCATCTTTTGGGTTATAATATGACCTTTGAGACATAATATTCAAATTAATACTTCAGTTAAATTTCATATTTTCTTTCTATGCTTAAGTGCGCTGTTGGATGTGAATTTTTTGAGTACGTCACATCTCATTTCAAAATTACCACCTCCAATTTAATGCATTATTTTCCTTAATGTTTGGGAGCTTCATCCATTTACACCACTTTTCGGCCTACTTTGTACTGATTACTTCATTTTCCAGGGCCCTCGTACTATTGTTGTCGGGCCAACAGATTCTGGTAAAAGTAGTCTGTGTAGAATGCTGCTTAACTGGGCTTGCAAGAGGAACTGGAAACCTACTTTTGTGGATTTAGATATTAGCCAGGGATCTATTACCATGCCTGGTTGTATTTCAGCTAGCTCAGTCGAAATGCCTATGGATGCTTTTTGGGGATTTCCTACTGAGATGCCTGTTGTCTATTTCTATGGCCACACTAGCGCAAGGTACTTTCAATAAGCGGTTATTGTATAAAATATATTTGGGAGACAATTTTTATGTACATATCTCACACCTAAACTTTCATATTTACACACTTAGCACTCACATCGTTAATCACATAAAAAATTCACTATTACCACTTTTTAAAAGTGATATACACCTTTTCATGCATAGCTTTAAAGCAACAAAGTGTGACATAAATCCAAATATATTTGTTCTTTGCTTTGTTTTTAAGTTTAATCTCATTTTTCTCTAATNTTCAAGTAGGTTTATATACAGAGTCTAAAGATAAATTTTGGAATGACTTAGAAGACTTAATACAAATGATACCTCTTGAAGAAATAATTTTTATTGGAGGAGATTTAAATGGACATGTCGGTAGAGTGGTAGAAGATTTCAGAAATATTCATGGTGGCTACGGTTTTGGAGTAACTAATGAAGAAGATAAAGCTATTCTAGATTTTGTTTTAGTGTTTGATTTTGTTATTACTAATACTTTATTCAAGAAAAAGGATGAACATCTTATTACTTATAAGAGTGGATCTAATAAAATACAAATTGATTA
>JXCR01121111.1:33865-63865 GCA_002079205.1 Phalaenopsis hybrid cultivar
TATGCATGCAAATGCCCTTAATTTTTAATTCTTCAAAGTTAATCATTGCATGTTGTTGAATGAAAGCAATTTAATTGGAGGTGTTAAATATCACACCACATACACCACCATTTTAAAAGTTAAAATGGTGGTATATGTGGTGTGATATGAAAGATTTGGGTGGTATGAATGTAAAAAAACAATGTTTAGGTGTTATATATGTAAATACATGGCAATTGGGTGATATGTATGCAAATGCCCTTAATTTTTAATTCTTCAAAGTTAATCATTGCATGTTGTTGAATGAAAGCAATTTAATTGGAGCCATTTTTGTTCGGTGGTAATTAAGTCATCACTTTGCTTTGATGGTACATTCACATTGAAATTGTTTGGGAGGAAGATTCTTTGTTATATCATATTGACTGAATACTGAGGAAGAACAAAATGAAGATGATAAGTGAATATTCTCATTATGAGGATGAAAACATATTAATACAATTATTTCAATCTTGCACTTCTCTCTGCAACACTCCTCCCAACCTGGAGCATGGACATTACTAAATTTTATCTTATTATGAAATTGGAAAATGAAGATATCAACTAATTATATGGAGACATGCTGAGCGATGATCTGTTTTGTTTAGTCTGATGAAATGATAATTTACTTGGATATATTTAATTCTTTCATAGAATATAAGATATCTTGCATTGTATATAACCACTTGATTATTTTAATCAAGAATCATATATTATACAACTGGGAAGTCAAATTCTTCAATTGGAACTTTAATTACGTAATTTTACAAGCATAATAAGCCATGTCCTTTATTTTATTTCGACACTAGTTTTATTTACAACGACCGACTCCTTACTTTTCTAAGCTTGAGATTTTCACACAAGAAACTATATCTTGACATAGACTACTAATCCTTAATAGTCTAGCATAATCAACTTCAAAACATAATCTTCTTCAAAATAAATTTTAATCCTTAAATAATTATTTTTTTTATTTACTATACTTTTTTTTTAAAGATCAAAATGATTCATGTCATTTTTTTTGACAAGTTTTACGCTGGCGACTACCTAATGCAACCCTCTACTTTTCACATCCAAGAGATATCCTTTGGAGAGTTCTTGAGAAGAAAGGTGTTGATATGACTTATATTCAAGTGTTAAAGATATGTATACTAGAGTTGTTACTTGTGTTCAAACTGAAGGAGGATTGACCAAATACCAAGAGATATCCTTTGGAGAGTTCTTGAGAAGAAAGATGTTGATATGATTTATATTCAAGTCATTAAAGATATGTATACTAGAGTTCCTGAGAAGAAAGGTGTTGATATGACTTATATTCAAGTCAATTAAAGATATGCATACTAGAGTTGTTACTTGGCCAAATATTTTCTTATTTCTGTTGGATTACATCAAGGATCGGCTTTAAGCCCATATCTTTTTGCTTTAGTTATGGATGGTCTTATGGACATTTACAGGAGGATGTACCTTGGTGTATGCTTTTTGCTGATGATATCCTTCTCGTGGATAAGACGAGACTAAAAGTCTAGAAAAAACTTGAAATATGGAGGTCTACACTGGAGTCTAAAGGCCTTCATTTGAGTAGAACTAAAACTGAATACATGGAATGTAATTTTAGTTGTAATAATAGCTCTAGTGACAACAGGTGTGACTTTGGGTGATCAAATTATTAAAAGCTGTGAACGATTTAGATATCTCGGGTTCGTTTTTCAAAGCGATGGTGATATAGATGGGGATGTTAAAAGTAGAATTTAAGTTGGTTGAAGTGGAGGAATGCTCCGGGCCTTTTGTGTGATAGAAAAGTACAGCTTAGACTGAAAGGAAAATTTTATAAGACTGCGATGAGACTTGCAATGCTCTATAACGCTAAATGTTGGCCTTTAAAAGAGAAGCATAATACTAAGTATTGTCGAGATGAGAATGATTAGGTGGATGAGTGGCTTTACACTTAGAGACAAAAAGCGAAATGAATACATCTATGATAGGGTTGGTCTAGCTCCTGTGACGGACAAAAATAGAGAGAGTTGTCTTAGAAGGTTTGGTCACATCAAGCGTCGACCATATGATGATCCGATTAGGAGAGTAGATGTTTTAGATTCGACTTATGTTAAGAAATACAGAGGTAGACCTAGGAAGACTTGGGCTTATTGTATAAAAAATGATTTTAATTTATTAGAACTAAATGAAAATTATGACCTAAATAGGACACAATGGAGAAAAAGGATTCATGTAGCCGACCCCACACAGTGGGATTAAGGCTTTGTTGTTGTTGACACAATGGAGAAAAAAGATTCACGTAGCCGACCCCACATAGTGGGATTAAGGCTTTGTTGTTGTTGTTGTTGTTGTTGTTGTACTATGCTTTTTTTGTAGACATTCTTTAATTTTTCTTAAAATTTTGACAACTCAACTTTTTTTTTAGTTATACATATGCTTATTAACTACACCAAGAATCAAAGATATCTTAGATTGAATTATAGTGAGATGGATAAGTTGTCAACCATGCGATGACAACTATAAACATTTTTAATACTTCAATTATCTCGGATGATTGTAGAGTATCAAATGAAGGAGTCAACACTTTTGCATCCAAGAAGACCAGTTTCGTTATGGTCTTTTGTTTATTTTTTAATAAGAGTAAAATATTTTCTTTATACATGCAAATTTAATGCCAAGAAAATTATTTGGGCACCCAGTTCTTTGATAACTAGTATCTTTAAAAAATATTGATTTATTTTAGTAAATTGTTAACCACATGAGCTTATGATATCATTACAATGTTTTGGTAATTGCAAAAATAACTTAATTGAGATAATTTTATTGATATATTTAACATTGCAGGTCACATCGAAAGTAAAATTTTAAATTTTAGGTACGCTAAAAAAAGAACATACATGACTATGAGAAAGCACGTAATTGAAAATTGTAAGACAAGCTTGTATACATAATAATTTAAGAAGTTCATAAAGTCCATAATATTTTGCTAGCAAGAAAAAATCAATATTGAAGCTACCAGTGTCCACAATATATTTTTATATTATTTTTAGTTGTATATTTTCCAAGTATTGAGGCTATTAAGATAACTAACACACATATGAAATAATGTATGGACTGGCTTGTTCCAAGCTTAGGAGGGACTGACCGGTCTTTCCAGACAGGAAATTCCCTCTTATTAGGAGTGTGGTCCACTTTTATTTAACCTAGAATTATTTATGTTGCTTTTGTCATGGTTTAAGGTAATTTTTGCATGTGTTTGTTCAAGACAGCCGCTAAAATCTTTGGTTTTCCCTATATGGCTGTATTTAAGGGTTGGGTAGTGCTTCAGCTGTATTTCGCTCTTGAGATGGTGATTATCCTTCTCCAACTTCTCTGCTTCTCTCCCGCTCGCTTGCTACACATCTCTCTTTTGTTTTAGTTACTCAGAACAATCGCTTCCAGCTGTTTTTCTGTAGTCCTCAGCCTCCTTGCTGCCCTTCTCAATTCCCTCTTGCTGGTTCCCGTCTGTCTAGCTTTCCCGCTAGGCCGCCACTACCCAGAAATCCCTTTAACCATTTTTTTTCCTCGTTGCTCGACAACAAGCACCTGTCGTGTCCTTGTTATACCCGGTCCCCTTGCTCCACTTCTCTACCTTGTCGCCACCTTTACTAACCCCTTACAACTACCACCACCACCTTTGAGTCACCCTAGTTGCATATTGTGTCGTGTTTGTTGCTATTTCTTATTTTAGTTTGTATGCTTGTAATTTCTTTTTTGATTTCAGTAATAATATTTATTTTCCTAGTACTTTTTGGTTAAACTCCTGTATCATTTGGTATTAGAGCTAGCCTAAGTCTAGTCCTACCCTAGGCTACCAAAATCCACCACTACTTAACCCAAACTTCACCGAAAAACCTTTCCCCTTGTTGATTTTTCAAAGCAGCCACTTAAAATTATCTTTCCCACTTGAAATCATCCTCATACACCTTTTTTTGCTTTTCCCAAAACTAAACCTTAGCCATGCCACCAAGGAGACAATTGTCAGAAAATTGTTCGGGAGGAGATGACACAATGCCCATATGAGAAATCCACAAAGAATTTTCCTTGAACTTCTTATAAAAAATATGCAGCGAGAATTCCTTCAATTGCAGTAGAGACTTGTTGCCTTCGAGAAGAGATAATCCAGAAGATCGAAAGGATGAAAAACCGATATCTCAAAAATTTGACATGTAATATCCGAGTAGAAGGATCTAGATGTAAAGGTGGATTTACACGATTTTGATGGTCATAGGGATTCAGAAGAATTCATCTAGTGGTTCTAGGCAGTGGAGTAGGTAATTGAATATGAGGATATTTATCTGGACGGAATGGCAAAACTAATTTGTCATCAAGTTAAAGAATATTGCGTTTGTTGTGGTGGGATAAGTTGAAGCACCTATTTCAACGTGAGGGAAAAGGAAAAATCACTACCTGATTAGAGTGATTTATTGATATAATCCATTGGGGCGTAAGTAAATCATTCTTTGATAGGATGTTTTTCTTTAAAATTAATTTCTTTGTCAACTTGTTAACTTTTGGTAATCATGTAGAATTTGTTGGCAACAATTTGAAGGTTTAGTAATCTGTATATAATTTAGATTGGTTTTCGAGTATATATTTTTCCTTTAAAATGTTTAAAAAAGAAAGTAAGAAAAAAAAATTGAAGGTATTTTTGAAATCGTTAGTTTGTCCACACTAAAAGTAATCCTTGGCTTTGCTCCTAGTTTTAGCAGAGCTTGATGAGTTTAGTTCCAATTCTTTATTAACTTTTGGTAATCATGGCTACATGAAACTCAGTTTCTGACTCATAAAAGATATGCAATGAAATTAAGTTTGGAAAATTAGATGTAGCTATTAAGAAGTTAGTAANCTCCACTTCCTTATTAACTTTTGGTAATCATGGCTACATGAAACTCAATTTCTGACTCATAAAAGATATGCAATGAAATTAAGTTTGGAAAATTAGATGTAGCTATTAAGAAGTTAGTAAAGATTTGGAATTTAACATGTAGCTATTAGATGTAAACTCAATTTCATTATTTTTAATTCACCATATTTATTCTTTAGATTATAAAAATACATATGAAAATTTTCTATATTTTTTATCTAACATTATATATATATATATATTAATTTTTTATGTTCAATAACTAATTCATTAAAAACTACATCTAACTCTTCAAAGATCATTTCATTACATGCCTCTTGTAAGTCAGAAATTGAGTCTCCTGTGGTATGAATTTATGGAGTGAGAGCTAGACTTATTGGACATTGGATTTGCTCACTATATCTTTTTTTTTTTTGTGTTGTTTTCTTCTTTATAATATCCTTGTCTTTCTTTTTTTTGGATCATTAACAAGTTTTGGACAATTTCTCTTATGTGTTCAGGCTTCTTACAGTTGTAACATATANGACTTATTGGACCTTGGATTTGCTCACTATATCTTTTTTTTGTGTTGTTTTATTCTTTATAATATCCTTGTCTTTGTTTTTTTGGATCATTAACAAGTTTTGGACAATTTCTCTTATGTGTTCAGGCTTCTTACAGTTGTAACATATAATTTTCTTACATCCAGATATTTTTGTAGTATGAATTTTATAAGTTTTTGATTTTCCATGTATTCAGTGTTTCTTTCCTAGCAAATTTTTAAACCTCGTTGTCAAATTATCATTTCTTCACTTTTTGCATCAAACCANGTTTTTGTAGTATGAATTTTAGAAGTTTTTGATTTTCCATATATTTAGTGTTTCTTTCCTAGCAAATTTTTAAACCTCGTTGTCAAATTATCATTTCTTCACTTTTTGCATCAAACCATGAATAGTTCTCATTAGCGTCATCTTTTACTTGCAAAGCTGTAACCATTCTTTTTCTTTAGTGTGTCATTATTCAAGTTTCTTTGAGCTAANAGACTTATTGGACATTGGATTTGTTCACTATATCTTTTTTTTTGTATTGTTTTATTCTTTATAATATCCTTGTCTTTCTTTTTTTGGATCATTAACAAGTTTTGGACAATTTCTCTTATGTGTTCAGGCTTCTTACAGTTGTAACATATAATTTTCTTACATCCACATGTTTTTGTAGTATGAATTTTAGAAGTTTTTGATTTTCCATATATTTAGTGTTTCTTTCCTAGCAAATTTTTAAACCTCGTTGTCAAATTATCATTTCTCACTTTTTGCATCAAAACAAGAGTAGTTCTCATTAGCATCATCTTTTACTTGCAAAGCTGTAACCATTCTTTTTCTTTAGTGTGTCATTATTCAAGTTTCTTTGAGCTAATACCTATACATTTACTATGAAAGAGTCAAATAATAGATAAAGTAGATGTGATATTAAATTCTGAATTTTATTAATTGCAATTATTTTCACATTCTATTCTTTTTGAAGACATGTTAAGATTTTATACATTAATTTTTTATTTATGGATGTTCTTCCAAAAGAATATAATTTATTAATAATTTTCATGAAATGTTTTTAAAGAATATAATATTTTTAACGTCGATCATCTGATGATCCGATTAGGAGAATAGATGTTTTAGATTTGACTTGTGTTAAGAAAGACAGAGGTAGACCTAGGAAGACTTGGGCTTATTGTTTAAAAAATGGTCTTAATTTACTAGAACTAAATGAAAATATGACACTAAATAGAACGCAATGGAGAAAAAGGATTCATGTAGCCGACCCCACGTAGTGGGATTAAGGCTTTCTTGTTGTTGTTGTTGTTGTTGTTGTTGTTGTTTCATGAAAATAGTGCATATAGATGAAATGAACTCACTAGTTAACATGCAAAGTAATTCACTCTCATGTTATTAGCCTATTAATTTGTGCATCTTTTATCTCACTAATAACTTCATAAGTGACGATTAGTTTATCTATATATATTTTAACAGTGTTTAGTATGGAGATTCTTATATAATAGTCAAGCAATAATACACAACATAGTGCATTACATGCTCTTGCTTTAAGTTCATCTATAACAATGCATTTATGAAAATTTTTTTTATTTATAATCCCATTTATTTTATCATTAGGTATATGATATTGGTGTGATTACATGAGACATACCAGAGTTCTTGACTTCTAAGAAATATACTAAATTTATTTTTAATAGTCAATTGATACATTATCTTATAGTAAATGTCACTATGTTTTTTATGCCATGAATCTTTAAAACTGATGCTATAACATGTGATATAATTTTCTTAAATATTAAGCTAGTTTATGAGCTGAGATGTTGTTATCAATTATGGAGTGATTATGACACCTAAAAAGAAAAGACGAATTAGGTGGTTGAACAAATTTTTGAGTTTAAAATTACTATTAATAGTTTTAAAAGATTTTATTTCAAATTCAATTACACAATGTCACAATAAAAATAAGTATGTGCAAAAAAATAAAATAAGGTAGAAAGAGACAATCACAACCATAAGTGTATGAAAAAAAATAAATACAAAATTAGAAACATAGTTTTTTTATAATTTGGGCCAAAACTAACCCAAGGCTTAGATTCACGCCTAGTCAATATTAGACTAAAAAATTACTATAAAAAATAAACAGTTACAATATGCTTTGTTTATTTTTTAGGAGAAGTGCCAACCCAACAACATGACAATGCTAACAAAATAAACGAAATCGAATGCTTAAAAAAAGAAAAATACAAATCTNATATAATTTGGGCCAAAACTAACCCAAGGCTTAGATTCATGCCTAGTCAATATTAGACTAAAAAATTACTATAAAAAATAAACAGTTACAATATGCATTTTATTTTTTAGGAGAAGTACCAACCCAACAACATGACAATGCTAACAAAATAAACGAAATCGAATGCTTAAAAAAAGAAAAATACAAATCTAGAGTATTATATGTTTTTGACATTATTGCAACACAACTAAAATAAGATGTGATTTTTTATTTTTGAAAAATAATTCCAATAAAATTGCTTTGTAAGAATGATAAAATATGGTTAAAATTTATGCAATTGGATATTTATAATCAATGCAACAACCAAGATAATGAGTATAATAAATTTAGCAAAAATAAATTCAACTAATGTGTTTTTTTGTGCCTGAAAATTAATTTTTAGATTTTAAATCAAAATAATATGAAAAAAATTCAAGTCATAATAACGATGATAAAATTTAAATTTGAATCAATGCGGGTGTTCGATTTTAAAACGGTCTGAAAAATTAATTCCAAATGAAATAAATTTTTTTATCAACACAATAAATAAATTTAATTTAAAATTACTTGAAAAATCAAATTAAAATAAATTGAAGTTTCTAATTAACTTAATATACAGTTTTAATTACATCACTTTGAAAAGTCAAATTAAAATGAGTTGAAAGTTTCTAATCAACATAACATAAACACCATGAAAAAAAAATTGGAAAAAATAAATTTTAATCAACACAATTAATGATTTTCAAATAAGACTACATGCAAAATTAAATCAAATNATAAACACCATGAAAAAAAAATTGGAAAAAATAAATTTTAATGAGCACAATTAATGATTTTCAAATAAGACTACATGCAAAATTAAATCAAATTAAAGTTGCAAACAACAATAAGAATATGAATTAAATTAAAATAATTTTGTTCATAAAATTTTGAAAGGATTTACACCATACTAATGACGTTTTTCCTGCTAAAATACTTTTAAGATTTTACAAGAGGGCTTCAATATAAATGTGCTTAAGATTTCTTGAGAGGGAAGGTGAGAAAAATATGAAAGAATTAAAAATCATTTCAGTCAAGAAAAGTTTAATGGTTGAATTAATTTTTTTCATATTTATTTTATTAATATAAGAAATAGATTAATTATGAGAGGAAATTTTTAGTTTAAATTATATTTACGTTTAAACAGAATTTAAAAGGAACTTTTAGAATGGTTTGGGGATTTTTAAAATAAAATCCAGCCCAAATATCATATAATATTATAGCTAAGTTTAAGAAAGAAGGGTATAATGAATTTTTTAATTAATGTAGCTTTTAGTTGATTGTAAATTATATATATGAGAGCTTATTCATAGAATTTGAACTTTATATGGAATTACGGGGCTATTTTGACTTTTATTAAGACTATAGATAAATGGCCATTAGAAACAAAATGCATAAAATTTGAAATAAACAGAATTTGGCTGCATAAAATTTTAATGCCATTTTAATGGATTTTAATATATGGATTAAATTGATCAATTAATGTATATATATATATTTTTAAAGATTAGTATAATTAAAATTTGTAGATGTGATATATTTATTCTTATGATAATTCATACCAACAAAATAAAAGAATTTAGAGTAATAATCCAAAATTAAATTCAAGTAATATATATATTATTGTATATATAAAGATGAAAATGTTGCGTACAATTTCATAACAAAAATTATAAAATACAGTGCCAAAAAATATATGATAAAAATTTAATTCAATTTTTGTTTTTAATTTTTTTATACTAAACTTTATGTAAATAATTTTGAAATGAAATTAATTTTTAATAAAAGTTAGGGTACTTAAATAAATTTTTGCATTTTAATTAATTTTTGAGCTTACTAAATTCAAATGATATGCTAGAGAGGCATCCTACAGGGGCGCTAAAATGAATCAAATTTAAGAAATTTTTTTCAAATCTGATCGTGTTTGTTTTGTCTGATTTGAGTTGTGTACATGAAACACTTAATATTGTTAAAACATCTAATTATATGTTTATTATCATCAAAATCAAATAGCGAGTCATGAGGAACATAGAGCTAGCAATCCTTCTTTTTAATGATAACAAACCTTTGACAATAGATGTGGACGAAGGTGCACAATTAAATTGCATCTCACTTTTGAATTACGCATTTTAAAAATTATTATGCTTTCTCTTACTGATACAATTAAGCTTCCCCTTTATTTTTTTAGTACGGTTCTCTTGTTCCTACCATTTTGTGATATCATAAAGAATGTGTTAGATAATGGTTCTCTTGTTCCTTCTAATTTCTCTTGATTGTGTCCTCGTTTTATATTATTTTTGCATGATTAATTTCTCCTTTGATAGCAAATATTAAAATCTTATTTTGCTTGCTATTTTTTATTTTAAATAAAAAATAGAAGTACTGAACACTAGGCCATTTCCCTCATTGGTATATTGTAGACNCAATAAACCCACATACCCCTCTTATGGTCACCAATTACAGGGATGAATTTATGAAAACTTTAATGGGTAGATATTGAACTTGGTCCTTATACGTCTGAGTGAACTAAGTCAAAATCTACTCTACTACTTGAAGGGCTTGAGAGGAAGACTAAAGGGACGAGACCAAATTCATAAGCATTACATTCAAATTTTGAAATGATGATGTATAAAAAAGCTTCAAAGATCGCTTGAGATAATAAATACCACTAGTTTAAGCTCTATCAATCATTTTCCATGTTGAGATCCTGAAAGATAGTAAGAATGCAATATTACAGAGAAGCTGTTAGCCTTAGATAATAAGTTGACAGAAGGTTGATAAGTAATTGTGGGACATGAGAAAATTAGGTAAGGTTAAGGAGGAGGAGCAATGTCCATAACCATTTCTTGATATCGGAGAAGATCCATTGGCAACATAATAGTTGGGAGAGAGGTCATTTTAATGGATGAAAATATTTGTCAGTTATTTGTTGTATAGGAAGAAGTATCACAATCTAATATCTAAAATATATTAGAACGTGCAAATGTAGTGGAGCTAGGGGAAACAACATGAGAAGCTAAAATAGGCATTCGAGAGTTGCGAAAGATGGTTGTATTCCTCTTGTGAAATGTCCAAAGAGCCCATAAAAGCACTAGTGGAACCACTAGCAATAGGATGATAATCAAACCTCTTCCAACAATCAGACAAGTGATATGTTTTTGAGTTGTGCCTTGTGACCATGAGTGCGATGACACTATAACCACCTTATCCTTGAGAACTATGGCCCACCTTTTTTCCATGCCAAGAGTAGTGTGATAAAGATAAGGTAGTGGTGACTTTTGGGGTAGCGAAGTCCCCACATTAGTTGATTTTGAACATATTAGGATTAATGAAGATCAAATAGAAACTTTGCAATGAGAAATTCATTCAATTTATGCAAAGTCATGAGATTGATGCAAATGGGGTGAAAATAATAAAGTTCATCCCATTTATTTTCTTATGATATTGTAGTACTCTCAAATAGATTTGTCGTTATCTTGCAAAGACAACAGTTTAAAAAGTTCACATCTGAAAGATAATGTTATCTTGACACATTTACATGACAATAGATCTAATATTTGGTTTTAAACATTTTTGAGTTTCGATGTAAGAATAACATAGTCAGAATAGAAGCTAGACCAAGCAGGTGGAAGTGAAAGTGACTAGATTGTGAGTTGTGAGTGAATGTAGAACTAAGGCTGTGTTTGTTTGCACTTTTGAGACTGCGTTTTGGGTTAAAATGAAATTTCACGTGTTTGTTTGCTGCTTCAGCTGGAACGACACGACAAACACTACGGAGGATTTCGCGAATCAGCGGTAGCAAGACAGAGACCGTGCCCCGCGCCTGAAAAATTTTATTTCGAAAAGGGCCGAGGCATTTCACAGTTTGCATTAATTATAGCCATTTATTACACGTATTTCATGAAATTCAGTCATTTATTACATGCATTATTATAATGTCTTTTATTACATGCATGCCACATAATTCTTATTTAATATTATATATATTGAATAAATAATTAGATCAAAATNCCCAAAGTAAAGTTTTGAATCAGAAATGAAAATTTTAATTTGTTCATTATCTAATCCGTAAGGTAAAATATAACTAACCAAGTAGCTCAATATATTAGCATACCATGGAACTTGCCATTCATTAATCCCATATAATTGTTCATCGGGAAAGTTCTCATTAATTTAATTATGTAAATCTTTTTCATTTTCTTGTTAATGCCTTGACAGATGATCAACTATTTGATCGTCAGTACCCTTCCTATCTACAACTTGAAAATCAAATTCTTGCATTAGAAGGACCCATCTAATTAATCGTGATTTTGCATCCTTCTTCATAATTAAATACTTTATAATAGAATGATCAGTATGCATAATACATTTAGTTCCAACAAGATAAGATCTGAATTTATCAAAAGAAAACACTATAACTAATAATTCATTTTCAGTGGTTGTGTAATTAATTTGAGCCTCATTAAAAGATTTATTAGTATAGTATACCACCTTGAGCGTTTTGTAATATCTCTGTCCCAAAATAGCCTCTATAGCATAATCACTAGCATTACACATTAATTCAAAAGGTTTTATCCAATCAGGTGAAACAATAATAGGTGTAGTGATTAATTTCTCTTTTAATAAGTTGAAAGCATATAAGCATTCATCATTAAAATTAAAGTTGACATCTTTATCTAAGAGTTGACATAATGGCTTGGAAATTTTTAAAAAATCTTTAATATAATGTCTGTAAAAACCAGCATGTTCTAGAAAAGTTCATATTCCCTTCACACTTATTGGAGGTGGCAATTCAGTAATAACTTGAATTTTCATTGGATCAACTTCCATGCCTTTTTCAGAAATTTTATGCCCTAACACTATTTCTCTTGCAACCATAAATTGGCATTTTTACTAGTTGTGAACAAAGTTTATTTCTCACAGTGTTGTAGAATGCTTGCTAAATGATCTAAACATAAATTGAAACAAGTCCCAAAGACTGAGAAATCATCCATAAGAAATTCAATTTCTTTTTTAATTAAATCACATAAAGTTGACATCATACATCTTTGAAATACTACAGGGGTATTACATAATTCAAATGACATTCTTCTAAAAGCAAAAGTTCCATAAGGATTAGTAAAAATTGTTTTCTGTTGATCCTCAGGAGTAATAAGTGTTTGGCGGTGTCCTGCTAGTCTATCCAAAAAGCAAAAATAGCGGTGTCCTGCTAGTCTATCCAAATACCAAAATATTCATCCAAAAAGCAAAAATAGCGGTGTCCTGCTAGTCTATCCAACATTTGATCCAAAAAAGGAAAATAGTCTTTTCTAGTGGCGACATTTAATTTTCTATAATGAATACAAATTTGTCATCCAGTAACTTGCCTTATCAAAATTAATTTATTCCTTTTATTTTCAACCATAGTCACTCATCCTTTCTTAAGAACACAATGAATATGACTAACCTAAGAACTATTGAAATTGGATAAATAATCCCAACATCAAACCACTTTAAAATTTCTTTCTTAACTACTTCTTTCATTATAGGATTAAATTTGTTTGAGGATCAGCCCTAGGATTATGATTATCTTCCATCAGAATTCAGTGCATATAGATTGAAGAGTTGACTCCTTTAAAATCAACTAATGTCCATCTAAAAGCCTTTTTACGATTCTTTAATATTTACAATAATTTTTCTTCTTGGTCTACTATTAAATCTAAGGATATAGTAACTGATAATGTACATGTGTTCCCTAAATATGCATACTTTAGATAAATAGATAAAACTTTCATCTCAAGTTTAGGAGGTTTTTCTGATAGATGGAATCAGAGGTATACTATTTTTATTAGTATATAAAATTCCATCATTTTCTCGAACATAATTTGAATCCTCAGTAATCATTTCATTTCAATCATCTTCAAGATCACTTTCAGTCGCAGCTTCTTGTTCCTTCTCTTCTGAAATGACTTCATCTTTTTGATCCAATACGACTTTACATCTTTTTTGAAAATGATTAAAAATCATATCATCAATGATATCCATTCTATAATATTTTCCATTAGGATACTTAATTGTTTTGAGCTCATTAAATGTAACTTCCTGATCATGCACTCTCATTGTTAATTCCTCTTTTTGCACATCTATCATTGCTCGTCCGGTAGAAAGGAAAGGTTCCTCAAAATAATAGAAATTTCCTTATCTTCTTTGATATATAATACAATGAAATCAACAAGGAAGATAAATTTATCAACTTTAACCGACACATCTTTTATAACCCTTTTGTGATAAGTGATAGATCGATCTACTAATAAGGTATATAATTAATAATACTGGGTCAACCTGAGTAAGTGTTTGGATTTATCGAGCTGACGACTTTAAACCAAGCGCATCTTGGAAGGCAACCCAAGTTTATTTTTATGTAGTATGCTGTGTTATTGATTGTTTTGGAATGGATTGTTTGATGTTACTTGTTTATGTTTAGGTTTATGATGGATTGCTTTAATTTCAGTGAGTCATGAGGGTGGCAATTTCTTAGCTTCTTGTTGTGACTACACTTGTATTTGATCTCTGGTTGTAGTTTGATTAATTAGTCCACTACATCTTAGTTCTCAATCGTACTCAAGAATTTACTAGAGACATGACGAGTTTGGACATAGGACTTGTTCATCTCAATTTTATTAATTCCTTTATCTAACATGAAAGTCTAATAATCCTGCTTGTAGAGGAACATGAGGATGATCTTGACATTTAGGATCATACTTTAGGGGATAAGGCAATAGTTGAGGATGCAACAAATATGCTAATGTATCAAGGACAATCTTGTCCATGGGATTGACCCTATTAAAATATCTAAAAGCATTCAGTAGTTTTTTGAAAGGAGATTCCGTTAGAAATTGGAACTAAAGTAAGGAGGTGTGATGAGAAGGAGGAAGAGCTAAATTCATTTATCTATCATGTTTTTGTGTTTATTAGTGTAATTAAAGACTTAGGGAGGATCAAAACATTCATTTTTAATGGCCCAGACCAACTTTGGGTCATGGAAATAGGCCTCAAACCCTTGGCACCAAAGTTTCATGAAGTGTACTAGTGTTTAGTCGCCAATGGACCAGCTCCAAGGCACTACTCCCAAGCACCTTGGCACCACTATCATGGTGCCTCAGTTCCAGACCTTCCTGCTCTGTAAATTCGGCCAAACTGCGTTGTTTTAGGTCATTCTCACACAACCTCCTCCCCGACTCTTCTCTAGAGATTAGAGGGCAATACTTAGGGCATCATTTCTCTTTGTGTTTGAGCTCATTCTTGAAGTTTTAGAGAGTGGAATTCACCTCCATAAGGTAACCTACTACACTGTGAGCTTGCAATTCCATTATTCATTAAAGATTTTTTAGGATTTTCAAGAAATCTATGAAGAAGAGAAGATTATTGTGGGGAGAGATTGATTAAGCCTTTAATTTGCATATTTTGTGTACACATTTCATTTCTCGAGTCTCTTTTCATCAAAACTTTTGTTGTTATAGCTTGAAATGGAACTTAAAACAAAATTTACCAAAGGCAACAGTTCTTTTTATAGAAAAAAAATTGTTAGCTCCAAATCTCAGGAGTGTTATAATGAATTCCTTTAATCAAAGAAGGTGATTACAGAGCAGGGTTTCTTTAGCGTCGGGGGTGTTGTGTAAGGTATGATTTTATCCCGTCATTGGAAGGTCTTGTGCTATACTATTGTTGTGGCTATCATTTATGTAGCTAAGGAGTAGCTATCTCTCCTTCACGTATTATTGCACTATTTTATTTATAAAATTTTTTAGAGAGTTTTTACTCCGCCTAAGTGGTGATCTACTTTAGGGTTAGGACATGCATCTACTATTTTTTCCATTCGTTAGCAGAGTGGTGTTGGGTTTGAGAAATGGGAGGAAATACTTCATCCATTAAAGCCAATTAGTAAACAAACTGTGATTTTATATGATAAACATGCAATTTATGGGCACAGAGTGAGTTCTTCTCAGGCTCTTTCTTCTTCTCGGCCATCTACTTCATATTCTCAATCTTGGCTTTATATGAGCATGACTTCAATGTATGAGCCCTTGAAGATCATTGAGGATGATATTGCTATTACGTAGACTCAAGTGTATGATAATGCAAGCTATTTGGCACATTTGGATTGACAGAATAAATGTCAAAGCAATCATAAAGCTTGCANTTGGGCACAGCGTGAGTTCTTCTCAGGCTCTTTCTTCTTCTCGGCCATCTACTTCATATTCTCAATCTTGGCTTTCCATGAGCATGGCTTCAATGTATGAGCACTTGAAGATCATTGAGGATGATATTTATATTACGTAGACTCAACTGTATGATAAAGCAAGCTATTTGGCACATTTGGATTGACAGAACAAATGTCAAAGCAATCATAAAGCTTGCATTTATGTTGCTCAAATAGCAATGTATAGACAAAAACAGTGAATTGGGGGTGACAAAATAGTGAATTCCTTGCATATCGTTTTTACCAGTTATAGGAGAAAAGCATCTCAATGGAGGATGATTCAGAGGTAGATAGAAAATTAGGATTTTAAATTTGAATACAAGGTTTTCTTATACCCTAGTTCTAGCTGATTTACTTGAATTTTTCTTAAGTTATACTATGACATTTCTGAGGCAAAATTGTTGATAATTTTAATGAAACCTCCTTCTTCAAATTAGTAAAATTAATTTAAAAAATTTTAGTGCTACATGAGAAAAAGTAAATTTTAACTTTAGTGAATTTTGATGTGTTCTAAAGAATCCTTAATATTCTTTACATTTTGCACTTGTTTATGGATAAAATTGCACTTTAAGGAAATGTACATTTGTGTTTTCCTTGTAGATATAGCAGATATGATATATGGAGCAAAGTGGAGCCAAGATGGAGCAAAGGAGAGGCAAAAACAAAGAAAATTTAGAACCAACTGATTGGCGCCTAAGCACTAGCCTTTGGGCACCAAGGTGCTCCACCAAGCACCTTGGCGCTAACTTACAGGGTGACTAGGCTCCAAAACCCACTGAGGCAAACAAAGAGTACGATGTTGTCAGCTAGAATTTGAAAAAAAATTAAATTTATTTTAATATACATATGTAATTTTGATTTTAAAAATAAGACCAAACAGATCTCATATATATAATAGTTTAAGTGATCAAGCACCACCCTTCAAGCAATACTCTTATCACGAGAGGTAAGAATACTAGTTGACAGGGGCCTCGATTATATAAATTTGAGAATTTATGACAAACATTTGTTCTGTGAATTTTTTATGTGTAACCAATAAGTTCCCTTACCTAATATAAAGATTAGGTAAGGTTTATTTTACGTGGGTTCCAAGTTCCCCATAGAGATAAGCCTGTATAGTTAATTACATACTAAACGATCAATATTACTCAAGAAAACTCTCCATTAAGATCAATAGTTTTGTCTTCAAGAAGTAAAAGTTAAGTTTTCAAGGTTGGACATGGAAAATCAAGGGGAAGTGGCTCAAAAGGAACAACTGTTTTATGGAGTCAAAGGAATGAAAGATAGGCGATGTCACAGATCCGAGAAAACCCCATGTTGACCCACCTTTAAATTGCCTAATTTTCATGCATATTTTATGATCATTTTAGGCATATTTTTAGTGATATTGTACTTTAAAAGAAGGTATTTAGTTGGTTATTGGTTTCGGGCACATGGGATGGACATTTGTAGAACTTAAGGCAAAATGAGCAAAAATGATGCAAATTGTATAGTGCCAAAGAGCCACCCCCTGGAGCTTTAGCGCCACAAATGCATGTAGAGGGCTCTATAGCACCGACACTGGTGCTATAGCACATAGACTGGCTCTATAGGGATAGTAACTTCCCTTATAGAAGATCTATTGAATTTGACTGAATTTTGAAGGGTGTTTAAAGCAACCCTTGTTTATTTTTAGAGATCTATTAATATGGAATAATTGGACAAAAAAGATGACTTTTTGGCAGAATTTGAAGGCTTCGGCAAGTCTCACTTTTGTGTGTTAGTGTTAGTTTATGTGTGTTTTGTGCTGTAATAGTAAGAGTTTGGAGATTTCATGAAAGAGACTTCAAATTTTGTGTTGGGGAGAAGACACAAGGTACTTTGTATCTGTGTTTAAGTTTTTGTTTCTAAGACTTGGATTTCAATACCAATTTGGTGTTTTTGTTTTATTTTTCATGAATTTTGAGTAGTTCCCTTTCTTTCTTCTTGATCTTGGGAATTAATCTTGTGGGATAAAAATGATTTAAAGATTTCCTTTATTTCTAAAAATTATGATGAAAATTTCATAGATACTTCATTAACTTTACAAATTGGCCACTTGTGAGGTTAAAATCCATTTAAAAACATAAAGACCTAGGAGGACTACGATTTCACCCAACTATTGAGTGTCACACTTCATTCTAGGGAAAGACATTGTGATCACCTAAGGGGGAGTGAAAATATATAAAGAGATAAGTTTTGATAGGCGTAAAATTGATGTTTCTAAGGTGACAGACTAGATTCTTTTTCAAATTAGGTTTAGAGTTTGGATCGTAAGGGTCCCTATTAGGTCCTATACAGAGGGCACAATGGGTAATCTGGAGGTCAGAGGCCAGAATCTACTCAACACTACCACACAAGCTAATAATGAACTCTAAACAAGCCAATGTTCTTTGCTAGCACAGGAGGGGGCTAAAGAATAAGAATGCTCCTATTTGTCACAATACAAAATCATATTTTTTGTAATTCAAATCTTACATAGATTAATATCTCATTGCAAGGTGAAAGATCTTTACATATTATTCAAAATTATTAGAATTACTTTTATTAAGTTGTTAATTATAGTTATTTCTATCTGCTTTAATTTAGTCTTAACCATTACTATCATTTCATTTTTATTTAAATATGCAATTTAAATAGAATTTGCTTTTGAGTTTAGCAATCTAATTTAAATAGTTCAACTATCCTCATGGGATCAATATTGTGGTTTTTAAAGAAAATCCTATATTACTTGAAATGATACGTATACTTGAGTAGTTCCTCTAGTGTGAAGTTTTATTATTTAATTTTTCATATTATTTCATTTATTTAAACTAGCCATTGAATATAATTTGGGTCAAGTTTTTGGCATCGTCACCTAGGATAGGTAACAAAAGCTTTTTAAATTTGGAAAGTAAACTTTTGGATTTGCAATTTTGTTTCAAAAAAATTAAAAACTGAAAATTTAAAAAATAGAAAATTATAAAAACCAAAAAATTAAATTAAAGAAAATTTTATTTTATTTTGTTGTGTTATTTCATTTTCTGTATTTTATCATTTGTATGCATAGTTCAAGATTTGAAGGTTTAGTGCCCCATGATTCTGAATTAGAACGTACTATATGAAAAGTTCAAAAACAAGGAAGACTTAATAATTTTCAAGATATGACGAACACNCACTATCATTTCATTTTTATTTAAACATGCAATTTAAATAGAATTTGCTTTTGAGTTTAACAATCCAATTTAAATAGTTCAACTATCCTCATGGGATCAATATTGTGGTTTTTAAAAAAAATCCTATATTACTTGAAATGATACATATACTTGAGTAGTTCCTCTAGTGTGAAGTTTTATTATTTAATTTTTCATATTATTTCATTTATTTAAACTAGCCGTTGAATATAATTTGGGTCAAGTTTTTGGCATCATCACCTAGGATAAGTAACAAAAGCTTTTTAAATTTGGAAAGTAAACTTTTGGATTTGCAATTTTGTTTCAAAAAAATTAAAAACTGAAAATTTAAAAAATAGAAAATTATAAAAACCAAAAAATTAAATTAAAGAAAATTTTATTTTATTTTGTTGTGTTATTTCATTTTTTGAATTTTATCATTTGTATGCATAGTTCAAGATTTGAAGGTTTAGTGCCCCATGATTTTGAATTAGAACGTACTATATGAAAAGTTCAAAAACAAGGAAGACTTAATAATTTTCAAGATATGACGAACACTTCACAAAATAATATTGACTTTCAAAATATTGAAAATTAACATCATGATTTACAAAACCCTTTAAGGGATTATACAAACCCCACAACAGATGAAATTCACTTAAATATTCAAACTCTTGCTGTAGCAGCTAACTCATTTAAACTTAAACCTGCAATAATACAAATAGTTCAAAATAATCAATTTGGAGGAACACCAAATGAGTATCCAAATTTACATTTTACAAGTTTTTTAGAACTATGTGCTACATTTATATATTATGGTGTATCAAATGATGCTATCATATTTAAACTCTTTCCTTTTTCATTAAGGGATAAAACTAAGATATTGATAAGTTCATTAGCACCTAGATCTATAAAAAATTGGGGAGATTTGGCACAAAAATTCCTGGTTAAGTATTTTCCACCTTTAAAAATGGTTAAACTTAGAAATGATATTANGTTTGAACTTAAACCTGCAATAATACAAATAGTTCAAAATAATCAATTTGGAGGAACACCAAATGAGTATCCAAATTTACATTTTACAAGTTTTTTAGAACTATGTGCTACATTTATATATTATGGTGTATCAAATGATGCTATCATATTTAGACTCTTTCCTTTTTCATTAAAGGATAAAACTAAGATATGGATAAGTTCATTAGCACCTAGATCTATCAAAAATTGGAGAGATTTGGCACAAAAATTCCTGGTTAAGTATTTTCCACCTTTAAAAATGGTTAAACTTAGAAATGATATTACTTCTTTTACTCAGTACGAAGGGGAGTCAATTTATGAAGCTTGGAAAAGATTTGAGGAACTACTTAGAAAATGTCCACTTCATGCTTTACTAGAGTGGTTAATTGTTCAAACTTTTTATAATTGGTTAGTTGGAACCCTTAGATCTATCATAGATGCTACTGGAAGAGGTTCATTAATGTCTAAACAATTGTTAGATAATGTCTATGCTTTAATTGAATAAAAGGCTACAAATAATTTTCAATTACTTTATGAAAAGGTAAATCCTAAGAAAGTAGCTAGTATTCATGATAATGATGCTATTTCGNAACATGGTCTTAATTTACTAAAACTAAATGAAATATGACACTAAATAGAACGCAATGGAGAAAAAGGATTCATGTAGCCGATCCCACGTAGTGGGATTAAGGCTTTGTTGTTGTTGTTGTTGTTGTTGTTGTTGTTGTTTCATGAAAATAGTGCATATAGATGAAATGAACTCACTAGTTAACATGCAAAGTAATTCACTCTCATGTATTAGCCTATTAATTTGTTCATTTTTATCTCACTAATAACTTCATAAGTGACGATTAGTTTATCTATATATATTTTAGCAGTGTTTAGTATGGAGATTCTTATATAATAGTCAAGCAATAATACACAACATAGTGCATTACATGCTCTTGCTTTAAGTTCATCTATAACAATGCATTTATGAAAATTTTTTTTATTTATAATCCCATTTATTTTATCATTAGGTATATGATATTGGTGTGATTACATGAGACATACCAGAGTTCTTGACTTCTAAGAAATATACTAAATTTATTTTTAATAGTCAATTGATACATTATCTTATAGTAAATGTCACTATGTTTTTTATGCAATGAATCTTTAAGACTGATGCTATAACATGTGATATAATTTTCTTAAATATTAAGCTAGTTTATTAGCTGAGATGTTGTTATCAATTATGGAGTGATTATGACACCTAAAAAGAAAAGACGAATTAGGTGATTGAACAAATTTTTGAGTTTAAAATTACTATTAATAGTTTTAAAAGATTTTATTTCAAATTCAATTACACAATGTCACAATAGAAATAAGTATGTGCAAAAAAATAAAATAAGGTAGAAAGAGACAATCACAACCATAAGTGTATGAAAAAAAATAAATACAAAATTAGAAACATAGTTTTTATATAATTTGGGCCAAAACTAACCCAAGGCTTAGATTCATGCCTAGTCAATATTAGACTAAAAAATTACTATAAAAAATAAACAGTTACAATATGCATTTTATTTTTTAGGAGAAGTACCAACCCAACAACATGACAATGCTAACAAAATAAACGAAATCGAATGCTTAAAAAAAGAAAAATACAAATCTAGAGTATTATATGTTTTTGACATTATTGCGACACAACTAAAATAAGACGTGATTTTTTATTTTTGAAAAATAATTCCAATAAAATTGCTTTGTAAGAATGATAAAATATGGTTAAAATTTATGCAATTGGATATTTATAATCAATGCAACAACCAAGATAATGAGTATAATAAATTTAGCAAAAATAAATTCAACTAATGTGTTTTTTTGTGCCTGAAAATTAATTTTTAGATTTTAAATCAAAATAATATGAAAAAAATTCAAGTCATAATAACGATGATAAAATTTAAATTTGAATCAATGCGGGTGTTCGATTTTAAAACGGTCTGAAAAATTAATTCCAAATGAAATAAATTTTTTTATCAACACAATAAATAAATTTAATTTAAAATTACTTGAAAAATCAAATTAAAATAAATTGAAGTTTCTAATTAACTTAATATACAGTTTTAATTACATCACTTTGAAAAGTCAAATTAAAATGAGTTGAAAGTTTCTAATCAACATAACAATAAACACCATGAAAAAAAAATTGGAAAAAATAAATTTTAATGAGCACAATTAATGATTTTCAAATAAGACTACATGCAAAATTAAATCAAATTAAAGTTGCAAACAACAATAAGAATATGAATTAAATTAAAATAATTTTGTTCATAAAATTTTGAAAGGATTTACACCATACTAATGACGTTTTTCCTGCTAAAATACTTTTAAGATTTTACAAGTGGGCTTCAATATAAACGTGCTTAAGATTTCTTGAGAGGGAAGGTGAGAAAAATATGAAAGAATTAAAAATCATTTCAGTCAAGAAAAAGTTTAATGGTTGAATTAATTTTTTTCATATTTATTTTATTAATATAAGAAATAGATTAATTATGAGAGGAAATTTTTAGTTTAAATTATATTTACGTTTAAACAGAATTTAAAAGGAACTTTTAGAATGGTTTGGGGATTTTTAAAATAAAATCCAGCCCAAATATCATATAATATTCTAGCTAAGTTTAAGAAAGAAGGATAAATGCATTTTTTAATTAATGTAGCTTTTAGTTGATTGTAAATTATATATATGAGAGCTTATTTATAGAATTTGAACTTTATATGGAATTACGGGGCTAGTTTGACTTTTATTAAGAGATAAATGGCCATTAGAAACAAAATGCATAAAATTTGAAATAAACAGAATTTGGCTGCATAAAATTTCAATGCCATTTTAATGGATTTTAATATATGGATTAACTTGATCAATTAATGTATATATATAAATTTTTAAAGATTAGTATAATTAAAATTTTTAGATGTGATATATTTATTCTTATGATAATTCATACCAACAAAATAAAAGAATTTAGAGTAATAATCCAATATTAAATTCAAGTAATATATATATTATTGTATATATAAAGATGAAAATGTTGCGTACAATTTGATAACAAAAGTTATAAAATATAGTGCCAAAAAGTATGCGATAAAAATTTACTTCAATTTTTGTTTTTAATATTTTTATACTAAACTTCATGTAAATAATTTTGAAATGAAATTAATTTTTAATAAAAGTTAGGGTACTTAAATAATTTTTTGCATTTTAATTAATTTTTGAGCTTACTAAATTCAAATGATATGCTAGAGAGGCATCCTACAGGCTAAAATGAATCAAATATAAGAATTTTTTTTCAAATTTGATCGTGTTTACTTGATTTGTCTGATTTGAGTGTGTACATGAAACACTTAATATTGTTAAAACATCTAATTATATGTTTATTATCATCAAAATCAAATAGCGAGTCATGAGGAACATAGAGCTAGCAATCCTTCTTTTTAATGATAACAAACCTTTGACAATAGATGTGGACGAAGGTGCACAATTATATTGCATTTTACTTTTGAATTACGTATTTTAAAAATTATTATGCTTTCTCTTATTGATACAATTAAGCTTCCCCTTTATTTTTTTAGTATGGTTCTCTTGATCCTACCATTTTGTGATATCATAAAGAATGTGTTAGATAATGGTTGATGGTAGTTCTAATTTCTCTTGATTATGAAAGTATATGGTCTGATGAAAAGGCTAAGGTAAACACCAATTGATTGTGTCCTCATTTTATATTATTTTTGCATGATTAATTTCTCCTCTGATAGCAAATAATAAAATCTTATTTTGCTTGCTATTTTTTATTTTAAATAAAAAATAGAAGTACTGAACACNATTGAATATAAGCCAACCTTAGTCAATGGCAATAGGAAGATGACGATGAATAAACTTCAACCTAGCAATTAGGTGAAAAAGGGTCAGAGTAATCAATTTCATGATTTTGAATATATCATTTCGCCAATAATCAAGGATTGTAGAGATCAATAAAGCAATCAAGATGGAATTTCAATATAAGGACTCATCAATAAGAAATATGTTTAGTCTCATGAGGGGCGTAATCAATTTTTTGGCATGCCAATTAAGAAGAGCACCCATATCATTATACATTATGTGCTTCCAATCATGTTAAAGCTAAACCCTCTGATATGTACTTATAATAAAGGCAATAAACAATGTTAGGGCAAATCGGTGAAAGGAAGTGGATAAATGTTTATTGTACATTATTTTACATAAAAGAGTAAAGTATATTATTAGTGCTTTGGCATTTATCTTTGTAAAGAGCAATATGAAGATGTTGATTTGAAGGCCTAGTTCAGTCAAATACAGATGATCTAGTAGACTAGATGGATAATAGTGCTTCAAAGGAGACAATCATTTCTTGCAAGTATGAATCTATAAAAGGAGCAAATATCATGGCTAAAGGCATTAGAGGTGCAAGCTAAGGATTGTTAGTAAGAGAATAACTATGAAAGTGAAATGCCTCATGAAAGCTTTTATTTGCAAAGACATAGTCTTGTGTAGAAGGGTCGTACCATTGATAATTTTTTAAGTGCAAGAATAATCTTGAAAAATGCATTGAATAGATTAAGGGTAAACTTTATTGGGTGAATAGAATGTTCAAAACAGGCACAACTAAGACACAAATGTTAGGTGAAAATAATATTTATTGGATAAAAATTTGAGTTGCATTTCTCAACATAGTATTGGAGACATGATTGATTTAAGTGAAATACAATAAGAATGGATTTTACCAAGATTTTTTAGGATCATGCATGANCATATAAATAGTTTCAGCTTCTTATGACGATTAGAAAAATTAAAAGATCTCAGAGCTTTGGTAAATCTATTAGGTAATTATTTTATTAGAAATCGATGGAATAGTGTTCTTTTTATGGGCAAAAATCTCTAATAAAATGACAATTTATTGCAATATATTTGGTTCTTTTATAGGAGACGTGATTGCTCATATTTGCTTGATTATCACAATTAAGGATTATTTGTTGTTTATTTGGGAAAAAAAATCTTCTAATAGAGTATTAGTCCACTTTATTTAACAAACAATTTGAGCTATGATTTTATGTTCATTTTTAGTTTTATATCTAATTACAACATATTGCTCGTTGCTTTTCTAGGTATGAGATTTCCATAATTGTCAACATTAAATTTAGCTTAAAATTTGAAATAATAATAGTTTCTATAAATTAGATATTTTTCAGGAGAATTTTTTATTAATCTTAAAATTTTTTGAGACAACATTTTATTTTTCTTTAATTTTGCATATGTTTTCTTACCACACCAATAAGAAATGATATGTCAATTCGAGTGATAGGCAGATAAACTGTGAATTAGATGATGATGATGATGAGAGCCATCTTAAAAAATTTCATCAAGTTCAGATTATTGTAGAGTTTCTATGGGATAGTTAGCAGGCTTGAATTCAAGAGAACTAATTTTTTTGAGAAAAAATTGTCATATTTTCTTTTAGAGGGAGAGAGAAACACCTTTACTATATGAAAAATTAATGCTAAGAAAGTATTTTGGGCACCTTGGATCTTTCGAAGCACACATCTTTTGAAGATGCTTATTCATTTCAACAATATCTTGGGCATAAATCTCGACAAGTAGAATGCCATTAACATAACAAACTAGAATCAATATTCAAAAGAGCTGAGTAGAGATAGAATGCTTAGGAACACTAAATTGTAGTTTAATATCAACTAGAATCTTGTAAAGCTTGTCAAACCAAGAGTGAAGATTTTGTTCAATCTATATATATATATGTATATATTCAAAGCTTATGTATTTTTGTCCCATCTTGATCAACACACCTTATACATTACTTCATATATACAGTTTTGGTGAGATCCACATAGAAAAAGAGTACTATTGACATCCATTTTGAATATAAGCCAACCTTAGTCAATGGCAATAGGAAGATGACGATGAATAAACTTCACCTAGCAATTAGGTGAAAAAGGGTCAAAGTAATCAATTTCATGATTTTGAATATATCATTTCGCCAATAATCAAGGATTGTAGAGATCAATAAAGCAATCAAGATGGAATTTAAAAATAAGGACTCATCAATAAGAAATTTGTTTAGTCTCATGAGGGGCGTAATCAATTTTTTGGCATGCCAATTAAGAAGAGCACCTGTATCATTATACATTATGTGCTTCCAATCATGTTAAAGCTAAACCCTCTGATATGTACTTAGAATAAAGGCAATAAACAATGTTAGGGCAAATCGGTGAAAGGAAGTGGATAAATGTTTATTGTACATTATTTTNACCTGGCAATTAGATGAAAAAGGGTCAAAGTAATTAATTTCATGATTTTGAGTATATCATTTCGCCAATAATCAAGGATTGTAGAGATCAATAAAGCCATCAAGATGGAATTTAAAAATAAGGACTCATCAATAAGAAATATGCTTAGTCTCAGGAGGGGCGTAATCAATTTTTTGGTATGCCAATTAAGAAGAGCACCCATATCATTATCCATTATGTGCTTCCAATCATGTTAAAGCTAAACCTTCTGATATGTACTTAGAATAAAGGTAATAAACAATGTTAGGGCAAATCGGTGAAAGGAAGTGGATAAATGTTTACATAATTGTACATAAAAGAGTAAAGTATATTATTAGTGCTTTGGCATTTATCTTTGTAAAGAGCAATATGAAGATGTTGATTTGAAGGCCTAGTTCAGTCAAATATAGATGATCTAGTAGACTAGATGGATAATAGAGCTTCAACACGAGACAATCATTTCTTGCTAGTATGAATCTATAAAAGGAGCAAATATCATGGCTAAAGGCATTAGAGGTGCAAGCTAAGGGTTGTTAGTAAGAGAATAACTATGAAAGTGAAATGCCTCATGAAAGCTTTTATTTGCAAAGACATAGTCTTGTGTAGAAGGATCGTACCATTGATAATTTTTAAGTGCAAGAATAATCTTGAAAAATGCTTTGAATAGATTAAGGGTAAACTTTTTTAGGTGAATAGAATGTTCAAAACAGGCACAACTAAGACACAAATGTTAGGTGAAAATAATATTTATTGGATAAAAATTTGAGTTGCATTTCTCAACATAGTATTGGAGACATGATTGATTTAAGTGAAATACAATAAGAATGGATTTTACCAAGATTTTTTAGGATCATGCATGAGTAGATAAGGCATGCTCAACATCAAAATAGATGATGATGCTTCCTTTCAGCTACTTCTTTTTGGGATGTATATAGGCATGATGATTAATGCATAATGCCTTTCTTAGTATAAAAGGGCAAAAAGAAGATTGCATATATTCAAGTGGTTAATTAAAGCCAATAGTTTTAATTTGAATAGAAAAGTATAAATTTATTTTTTGATAGAATAATTTGAATAGAAATAAGATTTTAGATTGAAACTTCAACCAATAAACCCACGTAACCCTCTTATGGTCACCAATTACAAGGATGAACTTATGAAAACTTTAATGGGTAGATATTGAACTTGGTCCTTATATGTCTGAGTGAACTAAGTCAAAATCTACTCTACTACTTGAAGGGCTTGAGAGGAAGACTAAAGGGACGAGACTTGATTTTACCAAATTCACAAGCATTGCATTCAAATTTTGAAATGATGATGTATAAAAAAGCTTCAAAGATCGCTTGAGATAATAAATACCACTAGTTTAAGCTCTATCAATCATTTTTCCATGTTGAGATCCTGAAGGATAGTAAGAATGAAATATTACAGAGAAGTTGTTAGCCTTAGATAATAAGTTGACAGAAGGTTGATAAGTAATTGTGGGACATGAGAAAATTATGTAAGGTTAAGGAGGAGCAATGTCCATAACCATTTCTTGATATCGGAGAAGATCCATTGGCAACATAATAGTTGGGAGAGAGGTCATTTTAATGGATGAAAATATTTGTCAGTTATTTGTTGTATAGGAAGAAGTATCACAATCTAATATCTAAAATATATTAGAACGTGCAAATGCAGTGGAGCTAGGGGAAACAACATGAGAAGCTAAAATAGGCATTCGAGAGTTCCGAAAGATGGTTATATTCCTCTTGTCAAATGTCCAAAGAGCCCATAAAAGCACTAGTGGAACCACTAGCAATAGGATGATAATCAAACCTCTTCCAACAATTAGACAAGTGATATGTTTTTGAATTGTGCCTTGTGACCATGATTGCGATGACACTATAACCACCTTATCCTTGAGAACTATGGCCCACCTTTTTTCCATGCCAAGAGTAGTGTGATAAAGATAAGGTACTGTTGACTTTTGGGGTAGCAAAGTCCCCACATTAGTTGATTTTGAACATATCAGGATTAATGAAGATCAAATAGAAACTTTGCAATGAGAAATTCATTCAATTTATGCAAAGTCATGAGATTGGTGCAAATAGGGTGAAAATAATAAAGTTCATCCCATTTATTTTCTTATGATATTGTAGTACTCTCAGATAGATTTGTCATTATCTTGCAAAGACAACTGTTTAGAAAGTTCACATCTGAGAGATAATGTTAACTTGACACATTTACATGACAATAGATCTAATATTTGGTTTTAAACATTTTTGAGTTTCGATGTAAGAATAACATAGTCATAATAGAAGCTAGACCAAGCAGGTGGAAGTGAAAGTGACCAGATTGTGAGCTGAGTGAATGTAGAACTAAGACTGTGTTTGTTTGCACTTTTGAGATCGCGTTTTGGGTTAAAATGAAATTTCACGCGTTTGTTTGCTGATTCAGCTAGAACGACACGACAAACGCTAAGCGGAAGCAAGATAGAGACCGTGCCCCGCGCCTGAAAAATTTTATTTCGAAAAGAGCCAAGGCATTTCACAGTTTGCATTAATTATAGCCATTTATTACACGTATTTCATGAAATTCTGCCATTTATTACATACATTATTATAATATCTTTTATTACATGCATGCCACATAATTCTTATTTAATATTATATATATTGAATAAATAATTAGATCAAAATCTTACATGACTACAACAAAAAATATATTAAAAATTGTATAAATCACAACAAAAAATAATATAATATTATTATTTATAACTCTTTTCTATATAATATGAGTAGAGGGGTATTTCAGACATTTACAACACTTTCAAAATTGAATTTTCAAATAAACCAACTGCTTCTAAAACACGAGTATTTAAATAGTTGATATTCTACAGTAACTTTTGAACTAATATTTCATACAACCACAGCCGAAACAAACACATNTGCACAGACAACACTTTCAAAATTGAATTTTTCAAATAAACCAATTACTTCTGAAACACGAGCATTTAAATAGTTGATATTCTACAGTAACTTTTGAACTAATATTTCATACAACCACAGCCGAAACAAACACATCATAAGACTGTGAGAGTGGTTGTGATGTGAGTGAGAGCGTGGATGTAGAGGCTAGGGAGCGAGCTTTGTGGGATTGATCACATAAAGAAAGGGAGTGCACACTATGTTCAGCTAGGATTGCTACGTAGCTCTAATATAATGTTGGAAAGAAAATATTTTAATGTCTTATTGATTGNACGCATCATAAGACTATGAGAGTGGTTGTGATGTGAGTGAGAGCGTGGATGTAGAGGCTAGAGAGCGAGCATTGTGGGATTGATCACATAAAGAAAGGGAGTGCATAGTAAGTTCAGCTAGGATTGCTACGTAGCTCTAATATAATGTTGGAAAGAAAATATTTTAATGTCTTATTGATTGACTACTAGTAGAAGAATCAAAAGAATTAAAAAAGAAAGATGGTGAAGAAAATATCCTCAATTAATCGGATAG